>LAPY01004512.1:7494-21040 GCA_000970635.1 Eragrostis tef | reverse complement strand
ACGTCGCTTACCACTTAACGCATAACGCCGGTAAATCTTAGAAAATTCGCTCCCACCGAAAGTCGAACCCAGGACCTCAAGAGTGCTACTCGGGTGTCTTAACCATTAGGCCAAGACCCCAAGGTCAACTTTACCTAAATTGTGTTACTACAGCTCTTCAACCTGATGTAGCACCATCAGCCCCGTGCAATGGGTATGTGCGGTGCCAGTAGAGTTGGAATAAGGTTCGAGTATATCGTAGTCAACCAAAACCGTGTATGCAGCTTATCTTGTGTTTCAGTCTTTCAGAGGTTTGCCGGCGCCTTAGCCCATAGGCCTTCAATACCCCTATTCTCGACCGTTTGGTGGTTGCATCCATTCCCACTCCCAACATTTCTGTAGGTGCTACCAGCAGCGACATGCATTTTTTGAAATTCCAAGCCAATTCAAAACATAGCGGGCACGCAAAACAAATCGAAGCCCGTATGAACATAGGATACGGCCAGTGCTACACATCACCTACAATTCCCAGTCTTAAAATTCTTGGGAGCCTTCGGAACGAGCGCATGGAAGCTTCGCGGCCACATGTGCGCGGATGCAGACACAGCAAATGCGCGCCTCAGATATGGACGTGTGTGCGTTCGATCCATCGACCGATCCGGGAGAGACCGATTAATATACGCGGCTGCAGCGCGCGAAAAGCACCTTGCAGTCGGTCTGGTCATGCCAATGCATGAGTAAGTTACACACATGGCTGGCAAATTAACCGGACCCTGGTAATCTGAACCCAACCGTATCGCGCGCGATCTATCCATCAATTATTTACCAGCCGGGCCGGCTTCAGTTCCGCCCGGGCTAAGCGCCGCGCGAGGATCTCCTATACCCAAACGCGTACCAGGTGCGAATTGAACATTCCTCTAGGACATACATGACGTGATTCGACGTATCTTGCACAGTAACGTGACAGGTGCATTTGGGATAACACTAATCAGACTGCAGGGGTACCACACGCACGTAGGGATCAGGGCTAGCACCGGAGGAAAGCATGCGTGAATGTGATGGGCCTGATGGCGCAGAAGACACACTGTATAGCAAAACACAGCTAGCAGTAGCGACAGGCGGACATGACGACGACAGATATTGAGAGAGGAAAGGAGCGGGAGCTAACCAGTCAGTCAGACCCATCATTTATTTGAGGGAAATCTTAAACTGTGGATCGCATTGCTCATGACATCAAATCTCACGACAGGTGCCTCTTTAAACTTCTCCAGCGTACAAATCTGAGCTGGTTTAATGGCGGAGCACAAAGCATAGGAGTATGCTTTATGCACGCACGGCGCGGGTGCTCCAGACATGGCAGTTGTTGCTGTTCTCGATCAGAATGGTCTAACAGCAACATCCCCTCCAAACCAATGTGTTCATCTGTTTCTGGACACTGAACCTAAAGTGAAAGCAATTTTCCAACCACCTTTCCGCGTGACGTGTGCAAATTCTATGGAAGGGAGACATGCACGCATTGCTTAAGAAAGCTATAGCAGTAGAACAATCTCCAACATCACACCATGTGCACGGATGGAGACAGCTGCGAGACCGGCTCTTCGGGCGCAATTGTAAATGTGAGGTGGAGTCACACACATAACGCCCAAGGAGCGGGTCACCTGCATCGCTTGCCCACAACCCTGTGCATGGCCTATTGCCTCGTGGCCGGTCGGCGTGGCCCTACTCATCATGCGTTAACATCCTCCAGGGATCCCCACCGTCCGTGGCCTGGTCCAGGCGTCCCGCTACCGACAGTCAAAATCGCACCTTGCCCGCAATATGACCATGACAGTAGAGTATTAGCATACCAATCAAATTCAACCCTTTGTTAGTATATATTGTGGTAATGGCACTTACAATATACTGTGGGAACCTATTTCTGTTTTTATCTTTGCGCTGACTGTAGGGAACACTCATACCTAGGGCATCTACAGGTACTGTGTGGATCTGATAATCAAAACACCGTACCAGATTCCATGCACAGGCAGGATGAATACTTAATCCATGATGTTGACATGGAGAAATGACAAATCAGTCAAAGAACAAAAATAATATGCTGCGAGGGTATATTACTCCAATTAAGCAATTCATGAACTGACTGACAATAGAAGCCACTACAGAACAAATCTGATTTGATCTAGTAAGTAGGAATAAGATATGATGATGCCGACAAGGATTATGATTGTATAATGATTACTATATTTAAAAGTCTCATCTTAGTCCAATAGCTGATTTGTTTAGGGTGGAAAACGGGTGACTAAGCAATGGTACAATTTAGCCACAAGGATCAGGACAAGGAGTATCTTTTTATTCCCTTTTTAAATAATGGAATTGCTAATAAGATGGTAAAGCAAGGCTGTATGCTGTAATAAATTAGTTAAGCTGAGCCACAATATTTTGTTGATTTTATCTCATTTGAATTCACAGTTTTTGTCCAAACTAAGCCCTACACATGCTTAGTTTTGCAGTTTCTAAATTATCAATTCTTGCCTGCAGGAATTCAGACCTAAACCAGCACGCATAGCTCAGCAAGCACGCCCTTATCCTAAAGGATTGTACTCCTGCAATCCTTGTGTGTGAATATGGTACGAGTGCTAATACATGAACTACTGAGATGTATGTATACATCTGGATTTGCTCAAAGGTATACTACGCAGTGAGCAGGTAGGTCAAGATATGGAGGCCTTGAACTCTGTAGCCTTTAATGGTTTGTCTCCTTCCAGAGTGTAGTCACATCTTGTTGAGGATTTTGATAGCCATTCATGGCCAGGCAGGGGCAGAGGCCATGCAACAATTTACTCAACAGGGTATGCATGTGTCCATTAGTACTTGTGTAGCATGGTCATGGACCTATGGACTATGGTGAGGCCACGAGCCCGTAAAATTGTGCTACTGTAGAAATTATTGGAATGAAGCGTCATTTGGCTTAGAACTCTGCCATGAACTTAATTTGAGCAGATATGCACGCAAAGGGAAACTGGGAAGCCAAGATATGAGTCGCCCGGCCCACTCTAATCGACCAAGTCCAGTATGTGAGCCAGCTTTCGGATACCATATGTAAGCTAGCAGCAGGCAGAAGGCCATGCGACGAGTTACTAGCATGCTGGACAATATGCACATGGCAAATTTGAGGGGTGGTACCTCGCCTTAAAAGTCTTGATACATTTGGACTATGACCATGGTGTTAATTAACTGTGCGGAATGTGATCATAAGGATAGGTTTTTCCCCTTTCAACCAGATGAGTTGGATACAGCAGTGTATCAGACGTGTCCAATGTCCAAACACTAATGCAATTCCTAGATATCAGAAGATTACTTTCTTTAATTAACAGACATTAGAAACACGGTCGTTTCCTGATTAGGATGGAATATTTATCTTTGACCAAGATTCATAAATAAGAGAAGACAAGAAACTAAAGGCATCTTAGGCGCACTTACATTTTTATATGAAGTGCATATCTTCGCCTTAATGCTGAGTCCTCGCGAATTAGTAAAACGAGCCTTTTATCACCAAGATGAGGGTGACATGATAGCCGAATATAAAACAGTACGGGTACAAAGTGCAGTCTTCTTGGGTCTTGACAAAGCTTCAGTCAGCACTCAGCAGTTTATCATCATCGACATTCGAGAGTGGCAGCAATGAGAATCCATCTTTTACTTATCTTTAAAGGCATGCGATGATTTGATGACATGTATTTTTGAGAACATGCACAAAAGAGTGAAAGGTGAATAGGCAAAGTAAGAAAAGATATCAAATCTTTTCATATGAACCCATGATTAGCTTTTTGTGAAGGACTAGCCTCTTTGCCGACTTAAAGCCGTGATGGTCGTGCAAAGATCATAACGAACTGACGATAATGGCTCTTATATGCCTCATGGCGTTTCCAGTTATTCAACAGATGAAGCAAAATGATGGTAGCATGGGTAATTGAATGAATGAAACAGAGGACTGGGCTGTTTTCCTTGTCCCACCATGACAGCGTAATTATGTTATGCAAAGCTGATGACATGAGATATGGTGCCTAATTTGCAGAAATTTTAAAAAAAGCATAAAGACAAGAGACAGCAGGTGATTTCCAATGAAACTACCTTTAGGACATGCCGGGTATTAGAATGGACTAATTCATTCCTCAAATAGAAACCACTTGATGGACAATAAGTCAAATTACCTACTTAGCTAACCAACCAGAGACATAGAGAAATAAACAATCATTGGGTAAGAAAATATTATATCCTAAACTTACAGGAGAAAGTAAATCTTATACTTCGACAAATTTTAGCAGATCGGGATCTAACAGCTAGGAGCTGCGACTGAATTGCTCCTTTATTCCTTCCCTTATACCCACTTTCAACAGAACATGATTGATTCGAGCATTTATATGGGTTTCAACATTATCACAAAGCATCTATTTGCAACATGACAGTCAGTGGTAGTGAATTCCTGTCAGCATCGATCGATTTATCAACATATCAAAGTTCACAAGCAGGGACAAATGTACCAGTAACAACAATGACATGATAATGAGAACTTTTATGGTTCCAGATTACAAAAGCAGCACGACAGGTAGAACAAAAGCGACTCGTTAGAGCATATACTGTATCCATTTCGTATGCGGGTCTATTTAATCATTCTAGGTACAGGTGTATATGATGAAAAAGAATGAAAAAAATTGGTAAAGTAGTATACTAACCTCTTCATAGTGAAAAACCTACAAGAAAGGATATAATTGAAGATGTACAACTACGTAACATCAGAAATTGTTTGCCTACTGCTTCCAGGTCCCATGTCACACAGGTGACGTGTTAACAGAATCATGAATCCAGCCATAACAATGCTTCTATTTGAGAGGTTGTAGAGAGAATCATCTAAGAAACCATCCAATATCAACCGACTGACCAACAAATTGGAAAAAGGAACTTTCAGCTTCCAGAAGTTATGATTGCTGTCAACTTACGTGTGTTAGAAGTTAGCACCAATAGCAGCATACTTCATTGAGCGTGCTGACTAGCAAAAGTCATTTTCCTCCTGAAATCTATATGATATTTCCAGTTCAGAAATTGTGCTAGGAAAGGAAGGGCCACGAATTTTCAAGCGTTTTCGCCCAACCTCTACAGACGGAGATAGGTAACTGCGACCATTAGATTTCCAACTGAAAATAACTTCGTCCTCCACATCTAGCTCATGAATCATCTTCAGTTTGTTTGGACAATGTAATTCAGTGTGGACAGTATCACTTCTTGTCCCAGAGGAAAATTCTGTTAACCTCTTCTCTTGTCTATCAGCTGAACGGGCTTTCTTTAACCGTTTTAAAACCTAGCATTGGAAACAAGGACAAAGCCATTAGTAAAAGAAAAGGAAATAAGAGTGAAGAGATATCTTGAAATTTGTAAAGAAAGGGTTGTGCATTTGTCTAAACATTAAATTTAAGCATCCAGTCAAGTAACTTAGTTTAGCTGCTATTTGTGAGCAATTATCCTTTTGACATTTCCCTCACATTTATGTTCTCTTTTTTGTGGATGAAGATCATTAGTACATTGGTCTACTAGTTACTTTGTATGTAATTTATGGGATGAAACTCAGCAATTGGAAGCATAATACACACAGATTACCCACAACTGGTACTTACAAATAAAAGTTCTTTGGGGAGATGGTTAGATTAAAGCATCGATATAGGTGAGTGGTGACAAACTCTATACAAATCAAGAAATGAGGTTCTGAAAATGCTATCACCATTGCCTACACATCAGCATAAATTAATTAAATAAAAGAGAAAATTACAGCCCCCCTATTCATATATAGCTTTTGTCATAGATGCTACTCGTGGCTCAAGTACTGTCATAAACGGGGGCTCGTTCCCTAGCAGCAGTTCCAATAGCAAGGAGTCCAGAAAGTATAAATTCCAATCGGCCAATCCAAAAATAAAATAAATTTCGTTGAAGTGCAAAATTTTCCCTTAAAAGTGCGAGATGAACAATAAAGTTGGGTTAGATGAGTCCTGCAAATGCCTTGAAACATGGAGCTTTCCTAAGAGCGAGCTGCAGCTGCTTGCCTGGATGGGATGCAATATTGTGGACGAGAGTCCACGCAGAAGGAGCAGCAACAACAAGCGCATAATATCATGGTAAATGTGGCACAGATGCGCAAGTGAAGGAGTTCGATGCTATCACACAGCAAGGTGCCCAAGAGAAACAGTTGAAATCCGACACAAATAAGAAGTAAAGTTGTATAAGTCTATCGTATAATTTGGTTACAAGAAATCCTATCCTTAGGTTGCATCTGACCCTGGATCAAAAGTGGAGTTATGTTCTAATGTAGAATCTAGAAGGCAACAGTTAGAGCAAGGAGCGCCAGAGATAAATCAGTACCTGATTCTGAGTTGAATCTGTTGTAGGTGAGTGGTGACAAACTCTATACAAATCAAGAAATGAGGTTCTGAAAATGCTATCACCATTGCCTACACATCAGCATAAATTAATTAAATAAAAGAGAAAATTACAGCCCCCCTATTCATATATAGCTTTTGTCATAGATGCTACTCGTGGCTCAAGTACTGTCATAAACGGGGGCTCGTTCCCTAGCAGCAGTTCCAATAGCAAGGAGTCCAGAAAGTATAAATTCCAATCGGCCAATCCAAAAATAAAATAAATTTCGTTGAAGTGCAAAATTTTCCCTTAAAAGTGCGAGATGAACAATAAAGTTGGGTTAGATGAGTCCTGCAAATGCCTTGAAACATGGAGCTTTCCTAAGAGCGAGCTGCAGCTGCTTGCCTGGATGGGATGCAATATTGTGGACGAGAGTCCACGCAGAAGGAGCAGCAACAACAAGCGCATAATATCATGGTAAATGTGGCACAGATGCGCAAGTGAAGGAGTTCGATGCTATCACACAGCAAGGTGCCCAAGAGAAACAGTTGAAATCCGACACAAATAAGAAGTAAAGTTGTATAAGTCTATCGTATAATTTGGTTACAAGAAATCCTATCCTTAGGTTGCATCTGACCCTGGATCAAAAGTGGAGTTATGTTCTAATGTAGAATCTAGAAGGCAACAGTTAGAGCAAGGAGCGCCAGAGATAAATCAGTACCTGATTCTGAGTTGAATCTGTTGTCACATCTTCGGTATGCCTTTTCTCCATAGCTATACCAGACCTTCTCTTCACTCTAAATACCTCACAGTCAGAATCATCAGTATCTTGTGCAGCCAATTTGTCAGGCAAGAATGCTTGTGCAGGATTAGATAAAGGATAAGCACTAATTGTTGCAGTTTCAGAAGTAATTGCACTCCCAAGACAGGAGCTAAACAAGGTTCTTCTGTTAGAACTAGTACACTCCTGCATATATAAAGCAACATTAATAATTTTAAGTTATCCCAATAATGCACAGCAGAGTCACAAGGAGAAACAAAGATTAGGACATACATCAGTTTGTGTGGAATAGTCATGGGGTCCATGTGAATAAGTTACTGTTGATTCTGTGGGATATGGCTTGTTCAAATCATACCCGAGAACATATTTCTCTGAAACAGTATTTTCTTCAGAGGATCCATCTATTTGAATTTTGCAATACGGGAAGTAATTAACAGAGCTATCGATGCAGTCGAACAAGTATGGATATGGGCTAGAGGCATCATTTTGAAACATTTGCTTTCCTACTGCATCCAATATCCCGGTTTCCTCCTCAAACTTCTTTGATAGTGCCTCCAATTTAAAGATGTCTTTCCTCACAAATACAGTACGATCATAGCTGCAAGGGCACATCCTAATCTCTTCCTCTTCAAAACAAGGTAAAATAAATAAGACGACCTCAAATGAAACTGACACAGATATCTGAAAATCATACTAATGTGGCCTTACCATGACAAAGGCAAATTGCATCAACTCTGCAGTTACACATAATGTAAGCTACGTAGCAGTCACGCTTGCAAATGCTACAGAGAACTGTTGCATCAATTTCAGCTTTATAGTGTGTGCCAGCACCCATTTTCACAAGTGACCAACGAACATAGTGTTGGAACCGCATCAACTGCACGAAAGGGACCTTCATACAGCTCTGTATATGTACATCTCTGCTTAATGTTATGTCTTTTTGATCAGACATGGAAGACTCATCAGCAGCAAGTGCCATTTCTTTACAAAGAAGCTCCTCATAAGGTAGTACAGGTATCCTCTTTAAAAGCGCATAACGTTGACTGGCAATTGCTCCCAGAGGAAACCATTCACCCATAGCAAAATTCACTGCCTCACCACAATTAAAACCTGAAAAGTCCATAAACTATCAGATGAAATGGAATATCTAAGATATCCTACAGTTTTGAAGCAGGTAGTTGCAGATCAGATCTTACCATGGCTAAAACCTGAATGATAAGCTCGAGGAAAGGTTACAACAAACTCTCCAGGTTTCTGTACAGCTCTATAGACAGGGACACGATGATGCAGCAAAATATTTGGAGGGAAGATAGTAGTCTTCCCCAAAAGAATATCAAATGCTGCATTCTCCCCTTCACCTGATAAAATTTCATGATCATACACATGCTCACGTACCACGCTCTCAAAATTGGAAGCAGCACTGCCTGGAATGCCATACCATGTTTTTGAGGCCCCACAGTGGTGATAGTTAATGCTGGCAAAATGAGAGCTTAGATGAGAACAACAGAAATTAACAAGCATCATCATCACAAGAATGGGCAGCAAAAAGTTCCACAAACATGAAAAAACTATGGATCATGCACCTGTACAAGTAATGATCTTCCACATGCCATGCAAACATACTAAACAGCATTCCAATATACAGCATTGGATCTGTTATTCCCTGGAAATACCAGAAAATGTTCAAGTAATCAACAAGAATAGATGGAAATCCATTAGTAGAGTCTACTCACTGGAATTGCTGCTCTGAGAAGACGCAGTGTAGAGTTAGGCAACCGTGATAATCGCTGTATCAAGGCACCAACGTTAGTGATAAGATCACCAATGGTAAAAAAAACACAATAGATCACGATAGGAATCTTCACAAAGATCTAACTGCAGGAATGTGGGTTTTGTGAACAGAGAGTATGTGCCAGCTTTACCAAATAATCAACAAATGGAAAAACAGGCTAGCCTGTACTATTAAATGGCTATCTGTTGTATCCAATCAATGCAGTAAGCGAAGAAGCGCAAGTATAGGTTTGAGATGCTAGCTGACATGAAGTACCATATAAATGCTTGTTTAAAATTGGGACACAAATAAGTACCTTCAAATTCCATTTGCTTCCACCAAGTTGATCATTAGGAGAGGAAGAGAATGCGCTACCATCAATATCACATGCATACTCAACAGATTCAATTTTGCCGAAAGCTAATTCATGCCAAAATTCCTCTTCCATATACCTTGGTGGGAGACAGGCAGTACTAGAGTATCTTCGAACAAATTCTTTATTAGCCATCTTCTCAAACTCTCGAAATGTGTATTTTCTGATAATTTGTACCGAATGTTATGCAATAGAAAGGAAAAAAATTGCCTATAATGCAGTAATATAATATTATTAGATGCACAACCTTGCACTCACGAAGAAAGCTAACTTATCATCCTTTGACCATTCAGCCAGACGAAGAGGCTGGACTCTGGTTTTAAACTTAATTCCACCAAGTTCCTTCATCAGTACGGTGCCAGCAGGTACAGAAGCACAGACAGGTGTCACAATCTTGCATATACCTGAAAACTGCATAGTCTCAGCAATATGCATTCACAAAGACCTAGTTAAAGATGCACAGCAAAAGTTCTGTGTGACAGTGGGTCATTTATTTCGCAGCAAGCACATAATTCTGAGGTAAACATAATTCCCTAGTACAGTGCTGCACATTGAGGACATAAACTCCTGCAGAGGAGCTGTATGATTCAGTTCTGAACATATTAGTGCATGGGAAAAATTATGTGGTGTATCACAGAAAGGCCACTAGCCTTGGTTTATTTTAGAGAAGTTACATGCTAGTAGATGATAAACTTGTAGGTGGTTGGCTGGTCCGTAGAATATTGGTCATTTGAGACCAATTACTAGTTTAGGGGCTGTTATATCTATCGTAATACCAAAAAAAAGTCTGAAGAAAAAAAAGGTAATTTAGGGATGATGGTGGAACCATCAAGCAAGTATAGCAACTTCGGGGGCTAAATCATGTCATTCCATTTGTGAAACATAAGTTCTTGGTCTACACTCAATATCATCCCCTTCATCGTGTTACCTAGAAGAATTAAACAAAGGACCAAGACGAGCAACTATTACCATATTTTGCAGCCATTGGGGCAATTTTACCGAGATAAACCATGGGATCCTCAAACTCCTCAATTGATGGAGAGAACACTGGACAGTCTGGAATCTCATCGATCCAATCTAGGCTAGATAGATCGAACTTCTTAACTCTATGCTTCAAGAATGGGTCTCTCATGGACCCTCGCTCTCTCAGTGATGCATCACAACTTCTGTGCAGCCTTGCCCCCCATGACACAGGTTTCTGGGAAACTCTATCATTCCCTGCCATTGTCCTGAAGACATCAATTCCTTGGTTCATAAACCATGAGCACACGGGCTGAAGCCACCCATGCTTTGCAGTCCCAGCTCAACAGAATGGGCATCCTTGATCTGTGTACACAACAAAAATACCACTATATCCTGTTAGAACACTGTATGCACATTCCAAGACTATATGGCAACTAGAAATGGCCTACAGGAGTGCAACATGCCTAACTAAGTGAAGCGGACATAATTTAAAAGGTTTGGATGAGGTCATGTAAACAGAATATTATGACCCAAAAGAGGAAGCTAACTGTACGAATGAAAAATATGTAATTCATGGACATGTGCTGTTTGTGTTTTTAATCCTTTTTTGAGAGGAAAATTTATGAACATGTGTGGATTGTGTGCGCCTTTCACAGATCAATCTATATACCACGTAACTGGATTCTACATAAGGTGAGCAATCACAGAGTTTGTTCACACCATAAACGTCACTGTAGCCACACAGGTGGAAACACGTGCAGTAAGAAGCCAATAAGTCAAACTTTCCTGTTGATCCCGGGAATCCAACAGCTATATGCCATCTCAATCACTACACGTATGGATGTTTCAGTCAAATCCACCCAACAAGTCAAAATTCCTTCCCAAATCACTTCCAGATGAGTTCAATGAAAGAGATGAATTCATATTATGCACTTACGAGTCACAACAAGCGGATTCATAACATATTGGAGCATATTATGCGCAGAAACACAGGCCAAATGAGGAAATATAGCAACTTAACCAGTCAAATCCATCTAGAATTTGGTCAAAAGCTATGGAACAGTTCGAATTTGGAAACATCTGAAAACAAAAACTACTAATCGATTTTCCTTTTACCAAATTAGGCTTAGCTCTGCAATAATTAAACAGAGACTTAATTGTTCGCCGTAAAGGAACAGGAGCACAGATGGTAAGAGATTACGTAAAACCACGTAACTATCAATTGAGGTACCAAAAAAGTGAAATCAGGCGAGGCGAGCACATGAGAGTTCAGGAAATGATAGCCCAAAATTTAAGAGCGGCAGAATGAATCAAACAGTTCCCCAAGCCATAATTCGCAGCAACAAAACAAAAAATACACGAAGGACTACACATAATTCCCACGACGAACCTTCAGAACTGCACGATTGGTTTCTCACTGAAACCGCACTCCCAATTCGATGCCAATTGAGTAGAGATAATCATCAAACAATAATACTACTAATGAGTCTATAGTGCAAGCCGATCCCAACGAATCAAACAATTTTCGAAATTCCACTACTCAAATTCTCACACCAAACAACCAAACCTCCGTGACAACTCAACCTCTTCGAACAAATCCAACCACCGGCCCAACAATTCCCAGTTCCCACTTCACAAACGCGCAGATCACTCACCGTCCCATCTCGCTGCAGCTTCACAGGCCGAGACCTCCTCAAACGGGGACCCACATTTCCCTCGGGTGTCCTACCGGCGCCAACGCACGCGCGGATCCGCGTCCGCCACTGCTCCAATCCGCCGCGTCCCAAAGTACGGCGCTGGCTCTGAGATCCCGGCGCGGCAAAAGCCGCGAAGCCCGCTTCTATGTCCGCGGCGGCGAGGGAGAGGAATGGGATCCCGCGGTGGTGCTCCGGCGGCCGGCGGAGGGGCGAGCGCGTACGGGTAGCGGAGCGGAAGAAGAGGATGAAAGGAAGGGAATGAAAAAAGTGCGGGTGATATTAATAAGCGATAACAACCTGTACTGCACTGCTGCTGAGGGTCGGATGGCGTTTGGGCCTCGCTAATCCAGCACCACCATCACTGATTCGTGCATTAACATGTGGATTAGCGTGCGTTGAAGTACCCTTGTGCCGGTAGATGCGGGTGGTTGCGGTTGCCGGCCATCGTCACGGGCCACCAGCGGTGGCAAGTACTGTTCTACCCTCGTCAGGTAATGTATGGTAGTGCGTGAAGAGTTGGAGGCTTGCGAAGTCTCGAATGTCCTTGTGGTAATTTATGGTGAGAATTGTCAATCATATAGTTACGTAATACTCCTATATCCGTATGTAAAATGAGATCATTTTGTAGATTAATTTAGTGTTTGTCATAGCAATAAAACCATGTAAATGAGCATACCTCAGTGTTTAAAAAAGCGGCCACCTAGGCGCTACCCGGAGCTTCACCACTTCGCTTTCAACTAAGCTATTAATTAGGCATTATTCTCTAATTTTCAATAAATATATGTTAATGTGTATGTTTTCAATATTATTTTTATATCCTTTTATATTTATTTGCTAAAAGTACAAATGTCTAGAATCGCCTATGACCGCTTAAGCGTCATCTAAACACGCTTAAGTGCTCAACCGCCCGCTTAGTTCATTAGCTTTTTGAAACACTGGCATACCTAGCTACTGTTCGTTTTAAGGACTAGAGATTACCATATTAATCGATAAGGAAACCATCGTCACTTTAAAATACCACTCGATCAGGGCGAACATTCAAAGGCATCCATCTAAATGTCCCAAATACACGAGAAAAGCAGTCCATATATTGTGTATGTGCATGAAAGTTAGATAAAATGATACTCAAAACCGTGAGACAAAGTATTGCGTTCATCACGGCATAAAGTTTTGATGCCATATTTACAGAGCAGTTCAAAATAGTGCGACATAATCCATTTTTCTCAAACATATTTTTCTTTTTGAAACCTGAAACATTTCTTTTGTCTAATTCAATGTTTGAATGTCGATGGTTCAAGACTTGGGTCCACCACTGCACTCGATATGTGTATCAGATACATGACTAACATAAACTATTACTTCATCCATTTTTCTTTTCTTGTCGTTTAGATAAGCAAAGCTAGTTTAATTTGAACTAGCAAATGCTATCGTAACCACATCATATAAAAAATGGAAGGACTACAATTATAAACCACCTATACGTGCACATGTTTACAATAAACAGACATATCCCTGCCATTGCAGAGTTGAATTTTATGAAACTGAAAAATAGATTGCGGTTAGCCAAGAGACAAAGTATC
>LAPY01004511.1:21480-32270 GCA_000970635.1 Eragrostis tef | reverse complement strand
AAACTGCTCCCATAACAGCCTTGTGATGGCACTGTAGTTCTAGGTTGCCGCTCCACGAACCGGTCCTTAGGGTCTAGACAAGCAAACCACCATCTAAACATGTGCCAACTGCATAACCAATCACATCCCGCTTGCCTAGATCCTACCTCATACTACAACAACATCATAACCGCAAGCTATGGATGATACTCTGGGCTAAGTTTTTCATAATGACAATGGCGGGTAATTTTTTCACTGATTAATATGTGATGGCTCTTTTTTTTCTAAATATTGAAGAGATATATTCCAAGCTCTTAATTATGTCAAATCTAGCTATCAACACACAACTAGATCGACTTGTGTGTTGACTAGAGCACAGCAGCCTGTCACCAGTCACGACGAACAATTTTATTTGTTCCATTGATTTTGTTCAGTATTTAACTGCATCTTGGTGCAAAAGACTTCGTAAGGAAATTATAAGAACACATTTTCATGGTTCAATCACAGAAGGAAGATGTGTATGCGTCATTTGTATAATCAACCTCGGCTTCACATGGCCCGTAATGTCAAATCTAGTCTCACAAACTTGAGGTTTGATTAGAAACTTATGTGTGTTTGATGGAGGGCTTTTATGGGAAAAATGTCGCTAGGAAATTTCCATGCTTCCCGGCTTTCAAACGCATTGCATTTCAAGAAACTAACAAACGGTCATGCCGTAACATATCTGAATGCGTGTAATGATGTAAAGCAAATCAATCCTTATTGCAAGTGAGTCCTTATTAACTGTGGTCAAGGTCTCTTGTAGAAATCTGCATCCATCTCCGTCAGAGCGGTCAAAATTATATATCTGCACCTGGCCAACAAGAAACGTCCAAACTGCTCCATCTTTAGTAGAGAACGGGCAACTGTGGAGGATATTAGTCAGAAGTCAAGTCATTTTTTTTTTGCTAATGTTGCAACCTGGGTGGTGCAACGCCATGCATTCACATGAATGGCTGCTTAAGCTTTGGTAAATTTCCCGGTGCCAATGTAAAATAACAAAGTACAAGAGAAGATACCAATCAGCATCGAGGATGACGAACGCTGCTACGTGTTGACTCGGTCGCAAATCCCTGAAGGATTGTCATCTTGCTTTTCGTTGATTGAGTGACAGTGGTCAAATAAACTAGTTTGTAGCTCCAACAGCCGAGAGATAAGATGATCTAGTATATTTATTTCTCGGTAATCTGTACATTATACATTAATCACTTTACGTAATAAGAAAATTAGCCATTACCATACCATCATCAATTTATATAGGTAACGACTCCCTCTGATCTTTTGTTTTTCCCCTTTGTATTGTCAATGCTCAGTGCAATTTCATACCAAGAAGCGTCAAGAAAAATAAAAAGGAGAAAGAAGTATAACATTAATAGTAACTTAACAAATTTTAGTCACTATTGGATCACTGCCTTTACTCATTCAATTTAGTTAATTATCAGGGCAATTACTCGCTCTGGATTTTCCCTTTTTTCCCCTCTTTTTCTTGTCACTAAGAAGGGCCACGTGTAAAATAAAATGGATGATGCAGTATTAAGTTAATACATAGTAAATTTAATCGTTCAGTAATTTAAACAATTAGTAGCGTGGCCCATAAATTTGCACGGCTAATATCAACAATAGAACTATAGTGTTGTATTGTATTAGATGTCTTGCTGTTTTTCTACTATAAATATTTTCTATCTGATCTCAATTTGGTAATGGCATTACTTTCTAATTTATAAAGTTCTGTATATTAGCTTTTTTTAATATCTATGGTGGGTATTTTTAAATAAATAGTACATAATTTATGAACACATATATCGGTATTCAGCTATATTTTCTATACCTGCAATTGTACGTTTAAAACATGTGGAGGACAATTAATGGTGGGAAATTTCCACCTTTTTTTCTAACTGTTATGGTATCTTCTCGTCCTTTAGAGTTAATGTGGCGGCTCCTCTTGACAAAATTATACATATAAATATTTTCATAATGGCAATGGTGAGAAGTGTTCTTTCTTTTTATTCTGATTAATATGGTAATAACTTATAGCCGTTAAGAGCGCACATGGTGGCTCTTTCTTTTTGCCAAATATTGATGCGATATATTCCAATCTATTAATTGTGTCAAATTTAGCTTTCAATACATCTAGACTTGGTTATTGATCAGAGCGCAGCAGCCAGTCACAGGTCATGACAAACAATTTGATTTTCTCAATTTATTTTGTTCATATTGATGCAAAAGAAGTCGTAAGAAAATTCCAACAACCTTTTTTCTTGCCTTAGTCACAAATGGAAGACGTGTATGCGTCAATTGTATCATCTACCTCTCCCCCGAAGGTTTAGCATGTCAGCTTCACATGGCCCGTCAAGTCAAAATCTAGTTTGATAAACTTAAGATTTGATTAGAAAGTTATGTGCATTTGATGACGGGTTTCAAATACATTGCATTTCAAGAAAATAACAGGCAGTCATGCTGTAGCATATCTACATGCATGTAAAGATGTGGTGCAAATCAAAACGCGGTTGGGGTAAGATGATCAGCACACTGCTTCGAAGTGGACATTGGAAAGAACCGATGGCAACGAGTCCTTGTTAACTGAGATCAAGGCCTCCCGTAGATATCTGTGTTGATCTCCATCGTAGTGGTGCCAATTTTCAAAACCTAGCCTACAACAAACGTCCAAACTTCTCCATCTTTAGTGGAGAAGAGGGCAACCGCAGATGTTATTAGTCAGGAGTCAAGTCATTGTTTTGCTTAATGTGGCAACTAGGGTGGTGAAAACCATGCATTCATATGCACGACAAGTTACGCTTTAGTAAATTTCCTGGTGCCAATGTAAAATATATAACAAAGTATGAGACAAGAAGATGCCAAACACTGCCATTGTGTTGCCTCCGTCGCAGCAAACCTCTTGTCATGATAATGTATATTATCAGTATCATGTTAGCATAACAGTACTTTGTGAAGTTGCATTACTGTACTTGTAACATATATAACACTTGCTAGTTGGAGCTCCCAGAATTGATGAAGGTATCCAAATTTGATTGAGTGGTCGATTAGAGCTATGTTAAGTGTATTCGGACTGTAAGGCACAAGCATCACGAAAAATTGCGAAACAAATAAGAAATTATTGAATAAGTCGTAGCCTCCGCGGGTAACTTGCATACAAAAACCGATCACGGTTAATTACTGTTGAAAACAACACCTTAGCTTCGGCTGTTTTAGCCGACAAGACACATGCGATCAACAGCACTGCTACTCAGGTCAGATCACAGCATCTCCCCATGCTGGCTTCTATGAAAGTACACAATGAATATGGAGTATGGTCCATACCATATGGAAATTGATTTAAGTATATTGTTACATCACACTGCCCTAGCCTATTCTTGATTGGATTGCCTTTTGAATTTCACTGTTTATCCATCACAGCCGTAATGCCCATAAGTATCGGGGAATGCTTCCCAGGTTGCTTAAAGATTTGATATACCAATTGGTTGATGGTTTCTATTTCTGCTGATCAAATGGATGGAAAGTTTTAACCGCAGCACATATATACGATAATACGCTTTGCAGATCACCTGAATTAATTCATTACCTTTGACTTGAAGTAACATGCAGACATTGGTTTGGCTGGAACCATCCATTTGAGAATTGATCAACAAGGTCGTGATGGTCAAGGTCACTGGGGGCTAACATGTTCTTATTCAACAACCGGCACCGGATCTTCTTACTGTTTCAAAACGAGCAGGAAATATATCTCTGCAACCTTGGACAGTTAAGATCAATGTTGTTGAATATCCAGTTATGTTAAGTAAACTTCCTGGCTTTATCCCAGTCCACATCCATTTGTATTAGGTGTTCACACGCTAGTTATCCACCTAAACGAGCAGGAAATCTAAGATCATTTGATTTGAAATTGGACCAGCAACTGCGCTTGACTTTCTCCGCACCTCTGCGCTGAAACAAATGTGAGAACCTGCCAAGTGGGAAAATGAATAAAACGTGTCGTCTTCGACATGCATGAAACCTTATGGCCTATAAATGCATCTAGGTGCCACTTCCATATTTCACGAAAGTCATTATTTCTTCTTTGTTCTACACGCCAAACAAATAGAAGGGAACACAACGAGCTATGAACAAGCAAGCCATGCCAACGCCAACAAAAGATCCTCACCCGGAGATCTTGAACCACCCAGACTACAAGGGTTCCCCGCGCAAGCTGGTGGAGGATAAAACCAACCAAGTACCAAAGGTCGACTGCGAGGGCTGCTTCATGTCCGTGTGGAAAAAGGACGAGCACATCACCAAATACTATCACGTGTGCTGCGCCGTCGAGCCTGTCTACCAGCCCAGCCTGAAGCACCCCGAGTTTGGAGACCTCAGCTTCTGCACCCAGCCACCCACGGACAAGACAAAGGGCGTCAAGCCTGCCACCAAACCCCTGAAGCGGCTCTGCAACGTCTGTAAGAAGCCCGTGAATGGCTTCGTCTACCACGGCGAAAAAGCTCGCTTCGGAATCCACCCTTGCTGTGTGTTCAAGGAATCACCAGTCAAGTGCAGCGATGTGGTCCCCAAAAATGATCCACGCATTTTGCCCGAGGGGCCTAAATGGAACCATTCCTAGGGAACCGGGCATGGCTATGTCCGTTGCCCATTGCCACTCATCTGGAATGTCATCTGTGTCTGTTGCATTGAGTCAAGTGGTCAGTGTGTACATGCATGTGTTAATGCATGGCTATATGAGCAGGTCCATCGATCGCGGAGTTGTTGTGGTCATCTATGTTTTTTTCTTTGAGTGAATGTGGTCAAATAAGTTGTGTGAAATTGGTGTCTTATGAAGATGGATTAGCATTATTATCAGTAATGATGATTCATAAGTACTGTAATCAGATTTGCTGTGTATTGTAGTACAAAAACAAGGCATGGATGCAAAAAAAAATACAGGTATTAACTATCACTGTTATTTTCATTATCATGTGTGCCAACAGTGTTTTGCTGTTAGGAGTGAAAGTGGTTGGCCTTTTTGTGACATCCCGGCCCAAGGCTTAATAGGATTGATAGAATACTCATGTCAACAAGTTGTAACTTTTTATTCTGGAAGCTCATCTCGAAAGAACTCCGAAGTTAAGCGTGCTTGGCCTGAAGCAATTTTGGGATGGGTGACCGACCGGGAAGTCCTTCTCGGGTGCGCACGAGTGAGGACAAAGTGCGCACAAGTAAGAACAAAGTGCGCAGAAAAGACTTGTGTTCTTTTGTGAGGGAATTCTTAAGGTTCTAGAGGGCTGCCAGGTGTGCGGGCCCGGCCTCAGGGAGGCAGGACGCTACAGTGGTATCAGAGCCGACTCTTGCGGTTTCACGGGCACGTGTGGGCATAATTGCGCAGGCATGGTGCGCATGGCTAGTGTAGGCTCAGAGTCGAGGTTAAGCGTGCTTGGCCTGGAGCGATGGGTGACCGACCGGGAAGTCCTTCTCGGGTGCGCACGAGTGAGGACAAAGTGCGCACAAGTAAGAACAAAGTGCGCAGAAAAGACTTGTGTTCTTTTGTGAGGGAATTCTTAAGGTTCTAGAGGGCTGCCAGGTGTGCGGGCCCGGCCTCAGGGAGGCAGGACGCTACAGTGGTATCAGAGCCGACTCTTGCGGTTTCACGGGCACGTGTGGGCATAATTGCGCAGGCATGGTGCGCATGGCTAGTGTAGGCTCAGAGTGGTCACACAGCATGACACATGCGCTGGCACTGGACGCACGGACATGGCCAATAGGACGTCGGTCTTCTAAGGGGGTGAGTATGTGACATCCCGACCCAAGGCTTAATAGGATTGATAGAATATTCATGTCAACAAGTTGCAACTTCATTTCTGAAAGCTAATGTCGAAAGAACTCTGAGGTTAAGCGTGCTTGGCCTGAAGCAATTTCGAAATGGGTGACCAACTAAGAAGTCCTTCTCAGATGCGCATGAGTGCATAGAAAAGATTTGTGTTGGTCTATGGAGATAGTCTAGAAGTTCTAGAGGGCTGCCAGGTATGCGGGCCCGGCTTCAGGGAGGCGGGACGCTACACTTTTTGGGGCCAAATATGAGGCGGTATATTCCAAGCTCTTAATTATGTCAAATTTAGCTATCAACACAACTAGACATGGGTATTGATCGGAGTGCAGAGGCCAGTCACAATGGAACAATTTGATTTTGTTCATGATCTTGATGCAAAAGACTAAGGAAATTCTAAGAACATGTTTTCGTGGTTCAGTCACAAAAGGAAGACATGTATGCGTCATTTCTGTCATCTACCTTCCCCCGAAGGTTTAGCACATCAGCTTCACATGTCCCGTACGTCAAGTCAAAATCTAATTAATTTCACAAACTTAATATTTGATTAGAAAGCTATGTGTGCTTTATCGCGGGCTTTTATCGGGAAAATGTGGCAAGGAAATTTCCATGCTTATCGGTTTTCAAATGCATTGCATCTCAAGAAACTAACAAGCGGTCATGCTGTAACATATCTGCATGTGTGTTATGATGTAATGCAAATCAAAACGCGGTTGGAAAAAGATAATCAGTATAGTACTTCAAAGTAGACAATGGAAGGAACCGATCTGGAGTGAGTCCTTATTAACTTAGGTCAAGGTCTGCGGCAGAAATCGGCATGCATCTCCATCGAAATGGTGGCAATTATCCGCACCTGGCCAACAACAACCAAACTGCTCCATCTTTGGTAGAGAACACGGCAACCGCGGAGGTTTTTAGTTGGTAGCCAATTCATAATTTTACTTAATGTTACGACCAGGGTGGTGGAAGACCATGCACTCAAATGCACGGCAATTACGCATTGGTAAATTTCCTGGCGCCGATGTAAAATAACAAAGTACGAGAGAAAATGATAACCGCTGCCACGCGTTGCCTCCGTCGCAAAGCCTTGAAGGCCAAACGCCTATAAATAGAGATAGGCATGGTCGATGTTCGACAAGAGTCTTCATACAGAACTTCACTACTCTTCTCTCAACAATCACCGCTCTATGACGATCACTGATCTTCCCCCGACGATCCCCGATCACCCCGCCCACGAGGGGCACGTAATGCGTCTGCTGGTGCCGGATCAGGTGATGCCGGAGGAAACGTGCAACGGCTGCAAGGCGCCCATCAAAAGCGGCAGGTACTTCCGCTACATCTGTGAGGACCAGCACTGCAACATCAAAGTGCTCCACGCTTGCTGCGCCGTCAAGCCGGACACCATCAAGCCGGATCACGAGCTGTACAGCGACGTCCAGTTCGAGTTCCTCCTCGTGCACAAAACCGGAGTCAGGGGCAAGACGTGCGGTATCTGCGGCGGCGAGATGAAGCCCGGTTTCGTCTACCACGGCGGCGCCGACGTCTACCTCCACCCCTGCTGCGCGCTCCAGAGCGGTAAACTGGGGGAGAGGCCGTCGAAGCGCATGTGCAAGTGCAACAATCCAAACGCCACAAACCGAGGCTTGACCATTGGGAAACAGTGGACTCGTCGTAACTGATCTCATCAATAGGGGTCGCAGCCCCTGCATGCTGTACTTCGTGGGCGCTCATCTTCATTTGTGAATGTGTTCGGTCCAGTCTCCAGTGTGTCGTTGCGTTTAGGTGCATGCATGCGGTACTTTTATTCATGTTCAGGGTTATCTATATATCTCTTCACGTTATTTTCTCATGCATGGTTGTTTCAGCATGTCGCTTATGATGTGGCTAGTCCGGCCACCATCAGTTTGTGCCTTATGAATGGGTATCCCAAATTCTTTTTTCTTGTGTGTGTGTGTTGGAGTTTTTTTCTCTTATTTTTTTCTGGTGTTGTAATCGGCTTTGTTGATGTCTTCATAAAGAAAATTATGTTATTTATTGGCCTTAGTTATGAGCCGCATGGCAAAACTAAACTAAATGTTTTCATATACATGTCATTGTTGTGTGAGAAGTCACAAAGGACGGACGAAGGTACGTGTGTATTTAAGGAGTTTTTTTTAAGAATCTGAATTAACATCTGGGTCCCTACAATAAAGCTCCCTCAATTTCTGCCCACAAAGCGTTAGTTTTTGAGAAATGTTACCAGATTAGTTGCAACATCTGCCTGTAACCTGTGCAACATCTCAAATCAATATATATGTTCTCAACGTCAGGCATTTGGTTTGTGTCTTGTGTTGGTTACACTCTGAACTGGCTGATGGGAGCTGTAACTAAAGAATATAATCCTGCTATAAGTTAATGAAGGCTCGGTTGATTTGCCCTAAAAAAATCAATATATATGTTCTGCAAGATAGATTAGCCAACTTTGTATCTACGTAGTGCAGTTTTGCAACTTTTAAGATGATTTAGCTTTCTTTTCGATTTCTGTTGCAACAATTTGGTATACTCATTTGCATCTTAATAAGGAAATAATCTAGGAAAATAATTCGTTAAGAAAGTTCTACGAGCATGCATTCATGGCCCAGTCAGAAAAGGAAAACATATCTGTCATCTGTATCATCTACTTTGTGTTGAAGGTTTAGCAAGTCAGTTTTCACTTGTCCCGCCAAATCAAGATTGAATGACACAAACTTAACATCTGATAGGCATGTTACCTGTTCTGAGGGGTCAGCTGTTATCGGGAAGATGCAGCTAGGAAGTTTTCATTCTCAATCAACCTGGGAAGATGCAACCTCAGATTTGACTTTTCTTGATTTTCTTTTAAGCACATTTTTTTATATTCATGTAGTAAATGTGCATTTAATTTTCCAGCACGAAAAACATATCGTCCACAGAGTTGAATTTTTGGGTAGAAAAATGGTTAATTAGTTCCTTTTTTTCACTCTCTTCGAGCCTAACAGAATGGTGTAGCATGAGGACTTTTATACATAATCACTGAGGTTGTAATAAAGTAGTATCAAAGGTCTAGAAGGCCTGTTGTAGCAATGATAATGTGAAAAGGTGTTTCTTAGCTCAGTTCGATGGAATAAGGAAGAAAAAGTGTGTATGGTAAGGGAAGATGCAAGTCAATTTTTAGGTTTCAATTAAGAAAGGGCTGTACGTGTGTCATGGTCCAACGCCAGCCCTTGCGCCTGCCTGCCTGGCTAGCTACTCATATGTTCGTCAGGATTCCAGACAAACATCAGAACGGAACACGTACCTGCGTCAATTTTGTCTCATGTACTACGACTTGGAGGTATTGGTGCGGGTCAGCTTAACGTACACGACCAACTGATTAACACCGATTTAAAGTTAATATAGGACTTGTTAAGTAAATACACTGTTTGCTGATAATTAAGGACACACGTCAGACACGGATAGGAGCGAGCCACTTGTATCAGTCCAACAGACTAACCAGGACTCCGCAGGTAACATTCATGTACATTTCCAACCTAGTCGCAGGCAACTACTCACCCAGCTGGTTCAACGACAGCGACACTACTCCTAACCTGCACCATCTTACTACAGTAGAAACCGTGGCTGGAGCCTGGGACACGTGTACCGTCGCCTGTGTCACGCCGTCACCGGCCGAGGTTTCACAAGCTCGTGAAGTCTCTTTTGATTAAAGTAATAATCTTGAAATAACCTGCCGGGAGGAGCTTTGCTGTAAGATAGTCACAGCCTTACAGGACGGGGGCATCTCAGTAACGGTCAACCGTAAAGAAAACTTGTTGCGGTCACCAACCTCTCTTAGAGTCATTAGCACGAAGCGCTACCACTTAGCATGCGCGGCAGCTGGACAGCCGCGGACCCACGGCTCCAAACAAGCTTCTTCATTTTAAAAAATAGATAGCTTCCAAATCGAATCTCCAAATCGTAATCTGATTGCACCATTGCGTTCGCTGCGACGAAACCTTCGAAACTAGGCCCCTCTCAAATATGTTTTGAGAACTTTTAAAAAAATAAAAAAATTTGATTCAAAAAGTTGAAGCAAAAATGAAAATGTTGGACAACAAAGGAAAATGTTGCATCGACAAACGAAGAAAGTCAGACAAAACAAATAAAAAAGTTTGACAATAAATAAAAATGTTGGAACAGAAATTGAAAAAGTTGGACGAACAAACTGAAAAGTTGCAGCAACAAATAAAAAGTTGGCCGAACAAAGTGAAAAATTGCTGCAACATTCCTAGTGTTGATTTTTTTTGTTAAAATAAACTCAAGTGGGGTCTAGTTTCGAAGATCTCGCCACGAGAAACACGATGGCGGAATCGGTTTTTCATTTCGATGCACGGATTGCGCTCTACGAATTTTTTTAGTTAGAAACC
Source organism: Eragrostis tef (assembly GCA_000970635.1). Lineage (NCBI taxonomy): Eukaryota > Viridiplantae > Streptophyta > Magnoliopsida > Poales > Poaceae > Eragrostis > Eragrostis tef. The sequence goes on along the minus strand of LAPY01004511.1, from coordinate 22,046 downwards.
TTGATGATGTCAGCGTGGACTCCATTTCTATCCAAAACCCACTACCACCTTGCGCATGCTACTTTCTTTCCCCAACACGCTGTCTCGTTTCCAAAAACAACACCGACCGCAAGAAACGAAACTAATGGTGTAGCGTTACCGCGAACAGACACAACAATACATCACATAAAGGGCACAAATTAAGTTTTTAAGTTATTATATTAATTCAATTAAAACATCGAGTAGCACAGCGGAAGTCCAAACAACTAAACAAAGTCCAAGTCCGACGAACAAAGATACAACGGAGCACGCGCTCACGATACATGAATCCGCATCACAAGCCCGATGATGCGAACTCAGCTGAAGATCACTCATCCGGCTCCCAGTGGACCGTCCAACCCTCAGGAGGCTGTTCGTCCCACTAACCTCCTCCACCAGACGAGTCAGGAACAAGGGTACTACCTGCACAATTTCATCATGAGCCAAAGCCTGAGCAACTAACACTCAGCAAGTCTTACCCGTCAATATGGCCAACTACAGCCGACTCCTAGCATGCAAGGCTACAAAGGGGTAAGCTGACACATGCG
>LAPY01004510.1:5499-19207 GCA_000970635.1 Eragrostis tef | reverse complement strand
TGCTCTCTTTGGCTGGAACGCGTCCCGGAGGATGAGGTGCGGGCAGGCAGCGAGGCTACCTGCTTCTGAGTTGCTCGGCTGTGGACGTTTCCTTTTTTTTCTTGTAATCTATGGCATCTATCAATTGTTTGATCTGGAACGCGCGGGGTTTAAATGATAAAGCGCGCAGGGACACAGTTCATCAGGTGGTTCAGTCGTGTCAGCCGGTGATTGTTTGTTTGCAAGAGACTAAATTGGCTTATATTTCTGAGTTTGATGTGAGCAATATTGTGGGTCAAGGCTTTTCTTCTTATGCGTATCTTCCGGCACAAGGGACGAGAGGCGGAATTCTGGTTGCCTGGCGGGATTGTTAGAACTAAATGCCATGAACTCAAACAGGATCAACTAGTCAATAATAGATCACATCTAGAAACTTAAATCTAATCACTGAATTGACTTACCCGTCATGATCATAGCCATTCTTGATGGCTATAGATGTTGTAGATGTGGCAGAAACAACCATTCTTGATGGCCATAGAGGTTGTAGATGTGGCAGAAACAGTCGATGTAGAACCAGGGCACCGGACTTCCAAGCCTTCCAACCCCTTAGAGATCGGTAGAGTAGGGTTAGGAATAACCCCTGACGGCTCAACTCGTGGTTAAGGTGTCGATTAGGATAAACAAGGACTTTCCACTTAGTTATATAGGCTGTAGGCTTGGGGCCGGGCCCTTAGATTGCTTTTTTTTTAGAATTACACAGTACAACGCAGACGCTCACAACACGCACGCACACTCACCCCTATGAACACACGTACGCAAACCCTACCCCTATGAGCACCTCCGAAGGACTGAGCACCCGACAGATCTGGAGATTCCCAAAGTCACCAAAGGCGCCTCGTTGTCGACGGGAACGCCGCTTACCACTTAACGCATAACACCGGTAAATCCTAGAAAATTCGCTCCCACCGGGAGTCGAACCTAGGACCTCAAAGGTGTTACTCGGGTGTCTTAACCACTAGGCCAACACCCCTTTCACGGGCCCTTAGATTGCTGAGTTTGCCTCCCGATCAAGGCGAAAAAACAGAGGTGAGTTGGGCTTAAGGTGGGCCTTTCGGTCCAATTAGGGATTGACTGAGGTCAATTCCAACACGAGGCAGTTGCACTTGCGCGCATCATCGTCCGCACCTCGCTCGGACCCAAGTACTACATGGACAGGAAGCTCCAGTCTCCCGACGGCGACGTCATCATCAGTAAGCTAGCCTTCCCTTCATCGATCCCTTCGTAGTAGTGTTCCTCTTGTGCTGGTTACTCATGAAAATGCGTGCTGTCTTGCGAATTGCCAGAAAATGATGGGGCAACGTTGCTGGAGCACATGGATGTTAACAACAACCTGATGACTGCCAAGCTCATAGAGGAGATGTACTGCGGCGAGGACTTCGAACGTTGATGGTGACCGCGAGGATGACATCGGTGCGACGGATATCGACGTTGATGGTGGATGAGCTGAAGAAGCACCTACTGTTGGGGGTGGTGAAGCTTTTCTCGCCAACGCTCCTGAGGACACTGACGAAGACAAGAACTAAGATTCTAGCCGGCTCCAGCGCCTTTAACTGCGTCGGCTCCTCGGCTGCCCACCACCCTCATTTCTGTTCTGGTCTTAACCTTTAGGTTTTTGTCCATCTCATTGGGTTCAAGCGAAGTATGGAGGATCTTGCCCATCTCATTGGGTTCAAGCGAGGTGTGGAGCGTCTTGTCCATCTCACTGGGTTCAAGCTGAGGTTCATGTGCCGACAACCGACATAGCTCTATAAATCCATGAAATGTTTGTTTCTTGAAGGTGATGTTGCTTATTCCTGTTCTCACATGTCCATTTCATTAGATTCAGATATACCACAGCCTTTTGTTAGATGTATTGCTGGTTAAGTATGTGTTCATGTAGGCCTGACAGAGAGCACTGCCTAAGAAATCGTTATAGGTGACGGGCAAAGACAGTTATAGGTGACGGACATCCAGGGCGTCACCCCTACGCCGTCACTAATAACAAAAGAAAGGTCTATTAAAAAGTCATAGGTGACGGGCATCTCATGTTGCCCGTCACCTATCCGACGTTATGGGTAACGGGCATTCCATGTTGCCCGTCACCTATATGTGGTTAGGGGTAACAGGCCTCACATGTTGCCCGTCACCTATATGAGGTTATGGGTGACAGGCCTCTAATATAGCCCGTCACCTATTTCTAAAAAACAAAAAAAAGAATTATTTACAATAAAAGGCCTCTGTAATGTTCTTCATCCAATGAATATACTGAGGTACATCATCTTTAAACCTATCACCAGTTCAAGATTTAGACTACAACATTACAAGCATGGTACATATGGTAAACAGTTGCACTAATTTTCACTAAGACTAAACGTGGATAGACTAAGTTTCATAAGTTATGTCCAAATTCGCGCCTAAGGTCTGCTGCTGCAAGAAGATGCTTCATGAGCATATGGTTAGAGAAACCAATAAGATGCAATCATTAGTTTGACATAGCAGGCAATATGTAACCATCTTCAGTACTACTACATGGGAAAAAAAAAGAGATGATATTGAGTCATACAGTTTCATAAGTTGTCTTCCTAGAATGAACATGTGGACTTACCTCCAGAATCTGCAAGAAGATGCTTCACGAGCATATGGTTAGAGAAACCAATAAGATGCAATCATTACTTTGCTAGTAATATGCACAAGGAAGCAATAAAAAAAGAACAGGTTTACCGTCAGTTTCAATAAGTTGTTAATTAGTGCAAGCAGCTAGCTCAGTTGACAACTAAAGAAAATTAAAAGAAGTAGCAAGGAGCTTATTATAATAGAAAAATGATGGATATAAGCTCTGCAAGATGATAACTTCAGCATTGAGTTGACCAATTAGTGTAACCATTAAAAGGGAATCCTAGAGCAGAGCGCTATAAAGCTACATCTATCCATCAAGTTTACCACGAGCGTCAGGATGTTGGAGTTGAGAAGTACCACGCCGAGGAACACGGCCGGACGCAGTAGCAGGGCCCAACGCCCTGCCACCTCGACGCCACGGCAACAATGACGGCGAGGACGCAGGCGGCCAACCCTAACCCTAGGATTAAGTTTGACGTACCCGTGCTCAAATCGGCGGTGAAGGCAAGTGGGGTGAGCTATTGGAGGCGCCAAGAGCCCTGTTCTAGCTTCCAATCCTTCCAATCCCTGCGGGGATGCCAAGGACGGCGGCGGCGGCGACCCAAGAGCTTGGCGATGGCGGCCTCATCGGGACGGCAAACGCGAGGAGGGGAGCACATGACCAGGACATGACGGCCAACCCAAAGTGACATACGGCGGCGCCGGAAGGGAGAGAAGAAGAGAAGGGGATCGAGAAAAAACAGAGGAGAGAGAGGAGAGAGAGAGAGAGAGAGAAGCGGACGATGACATTAATTCCAGAAAATAAAGTTTCGGCTCCAAACAGGCAAACAACAACAGTGGGGTGACGGGCAACACTACTGCGCGTCACCTGTATCCAGAGATTGGTAACGGGCCATGCTAAGCCTGTTACCCAATACACTGAGCAAATAATAGGTAACGGGTAACAACTAAACCCGTCACCTTTTACTTCTTCATCTGAACCTGGCATAATAAAAGATTACGGGTTTTAACGTCGCCCGTCACCTATCTTTTTCAGGTGACGGGCCATGTGGCCCGTCACCTATTTACCGTCGCCTTTGAGCTGTTTTTACGTAGTGTCCGAAGCCCTGTCGTGGTAGCAAAAAGTAAAAAAGGTGTGCAAGGGATTAGGTCTCAAGGAAAAGATTTGCAAGCAAATGGAAGCACGCACTATCTGTAGATTTATGTGTAGCATAGAAAAACTGAACGTTTATCATCCTTGATTTAAATACACTCCGATCAAATATGTATTGATAAATATAATCTGCAAAGTAATGCAACATGCTTGTATTGCACGGGCAAATTACTAGTTGATTTCACAAAAAAATTAAATGATAGAAACGCTAAAATGATGCCAGTGATCTTGACAAAACAACTTATAAGGTTGCGTAATATAATTTCAGGATGAACAAGCACGACATATATGCATCCAATATATCGTGTGGACAGTTGATCGAACATAGCTAGTATTATACCATTACGAACGAATGGTTCTTCAGAAGTCTGGCCAAGTTATTTTTAGTGGTACATCTAGATTGCTGGTAGTTTTATTCGAACCAGCTGGACCAGGTGACTTGCACCACCACGCGCCCATCTTTGCCGCTGACCGCATGGTTGTCCTGCCCGATGAGGTATGGCTTGAACGTCGCGACGCCATGGGCGATCGTGTCGTCTGTCTGGATCGTGTTTTTGTCAAACAAGCTGACATTGACCTGCAGCTCCGAGGAGAGCGGCACGGCCACGACCTTCCTCTGCAGCGGGATGAAGGACTGTTTCGCCACCACGAGTGGCTTGGCGCGCTTCCTGCGGAGGAGCCTGACCGTGACCGGATCGCCGCCGCTCTGCAGCTCAGTGGTTGTGGCTATGGCACCGTAGATGTCCGGGTTGTCCTCGCTGCTGTCGAGGAGCACGACGTCCACGGTGGCCACCACCGCATCTGTCATCACCGCGAAGCCGAGGTCCACGTGTCCGTGCTGACCCGCGATGATGGTCCGGTGAACCCGTACTGGTCGCTGGTGATCTCGAGGGAGTCCCACAGCACCGCCCCATTGCTGACCTCGTCATCGCTGGACAGGTCACTGTCCCTGTCCATGAGGTACAATCTGATGGTGAAGTCGTCGGCGCCCGACACGGCTCCACCCGGCCCGGTGAGCTTGGCCAGGCCGCCGGGTTTAACCGGTTGGAAGTTGCCCCGTTGCCGGTAGAACACTCGCTGCGAACGGAAGCTGTCGTCGATGAAGATGAACCCGTAGAGGTCGCCGGGGCTCTCGTCGTCGATTCTTCCAACGATCACCTCGATGACCTCCACAAGGGTGAGGCCTGGGGAGATATGCTCGGGGTTGTTGCCGTCGTCGTCGGAGGAGCGCGGGCGGCGCGTGTTCCGCAGCTGGGAGTTGGTGAGCAGTACCATCCCGAGCCTCTGTACCAGCTGAAAGGTGTTGTGTATGCCCCAGGAGAGGTCGCGCTGGTACGCCTGGAAGCGTCGAGCCTGCATCTCGGTATTGTCTTGCACGACGTTGTTGGCGACTGTGTACAGGAGGTTTGAGAGGCTCCCCCAGTTGTGGATCAGGACTGCTAGGTCTCCGATCGAGCGGTTCCGCCCACCACTTGTCGACGGTGAGTCGCTGTCGACGGCCAGCAGGTCGGCGACACGGTCCCTGACGGGGTTGAACCGGATGGACTCGGCTAACATCACAGCCAATGTGCGCAGGGAGTCCTGCAAACCTGAGTCGGTGACAGTTGAGTCGACGCCATGGCTGGCTAGCAAATTGACAGCCGTCTCGACAGCATCCAGCCCGACCTCGGTGAGCTTTCATAATCACATGCATAAAAAATATGTAAAATCTCATTAGCTCATCGTCGTCAACCACGGGCCTGTCAGAGTTAAATCTATTTCATGGTTATTAATTGAGTAAGAAAAATCTATATACCGAGTCCACTGTGCCTATGCCACCACGGCGGTAATGGCCAAAGAAGCCGTGGCGGCTAGAGCCAGGTATCACGGTCAACGGCCCATTGTCATGTGTGACCTCATACCACGTTCCCTGGTTGACGCCGTTGCGAAAGCCGATGATGTACACGTTGTCCATCCGCATCCTCAAGGTGATGCCGTCCTCTGCTGTGCGCACCACAATATCAAGAAACCTGGTGGGGACGACCTCCTGGGGCGGGAGCCTGCCGGCGTCCTGCATCACGAAGGGCCGGTCCGGAACTCGAAGCATGCGGCGCGCGTCGTCGATGAACTGGCGGAATGAACGCTCGGTGTGGTTCGACGACAGGTTTAACTCGATCGATGGATACTGCGCGGACGCACCTAAAATAACAAGGAATAGCACAAGAAAAGACACCATGGCACTACTACCATCACCCTTGCCGCCGTTCATTGTGAGTGCTTACGTTCGTCCGTACATAAGCTGCAAAAACACTAAAACAGTTGAGGCAATGAGACAAGTAATAATGATGGATCTACTATTAGTGCAACAAATCTGTACCAGTGTACCCACCCCTACTACTGAACACTCTCCCTAACTAACACAGAATAGAAAAGCCAAAATATATATATTCAACGAATAATTTTCGTTAACTATCCTCCAACCGGTGGACACTTGCTGAGGCCGCAATATGACTTCATCTATAGTCTTTTCCCCTGTTAGAGAACCCACTATGGTTTGCAGCTGTGCTTGTTCCGAAATAAGTAAAAAAAAAACAGGAGCGCGCTTCTGTTCTAAAACTTTAATTTGACGAATCTTTACTATGCCAATGAGGCATCTTCTAAAGCATTCGTTTTTGGCAGCACTTGAGATTTGAGAGCTGAGACTTCTTTTTATGCGAAACACAATACAAACGCGCATACACTTTTGTTACAGTACAACTGAGACTTTCAGTTTTCTGTGGGCATTTCACTTAGGGGGTGTTCGTTTCACAGGGTCTAAAGTTTAGAGAGGTATAAAAAAAGAATCTTGTCATTTAAGTGTATTAAATAAAGTTCAATTACAAAACTAACTGGAGAACTCCTGGTCTAATTCGCAAGACGAATCTAACGAGGGTAATTAAGCTGTAATTAGACGATGGTTACTGTAGCATTACTGTGGCAAAACATAGATTAATAAGACTCATTAGATTCGTCTCGTAAAGATGTACTCATCTGTAAAAAGGTTTTGTCATTAGACTTTATTTAGTAATAGATTTTCTTTATTTAGAGCCTTCTAAAATTTAGATATAAACGAAACGAATAGGGCCTTAGACACGCCTCAAGGATATAACTAATTTAACTAGAAGATGAAAAATATTTGATAAGTTTTCAGTTACATGCTAAGCTCCTACTATAGAGATGAACCAAATCCAGAATAAGAATCGTAAAACAAAACAACTATTTAAAAATCACAAGATCCCTATCAATAGCGAGGTGTCTATGGTGACTTCACGAATCTCAAGACCAGTCGGCCCTCATAGCCATTCATAGGGGTTGAGCGTTCACGCGTGTGCGTGTGTGTTTATAGGATGCAAAGAATCATCTAATTAAGAATTCAAACTTTTAATACCTATATACATCTAAAACTAATGATTGAGGTACAACCAAGGAATGAAAAATGAAGTAATACAAAGATGTCATGGATAAAACCTTAAATTTCCATGTATCAAGTAGGGTTTACAAAACCACGGTAAACCAGTCCGGTTTACCCACTTGTCTGGTTTTCGATTTCAAAGTTAAAAAGTAATATGAAAATTGGAAAAATTTTGAAACAAAAATATGTTCAAAAAAACTAAATGAAATTTATAGATCAATGTTGCAAATGAAACACGAAAATTCGACCGTTTGATGTGAGAAAATTCGAGGAAGTTTTCTAGGATGAAAAGGAAATTAAAAAAATGACGACCAATAACTTTCCTTGATTTTATCAACCGAGCAAACTATTGAATTTTCGTTTTCTGTTTCCACTATTGCTCTGGAAATTGCATCTAGTTTTTTTAACATATTTTTGCACTTTTTTCCATTTTCCTCTCTAAACCGGTTTTCTGAAATTTTTGTCCGGCTTTGTCCTGTTTACAGTAAACCGGACCGGTTTTGCAGGAAATTTCAATGTTTTTTGATTGAAATTTGGTCATTTGAATTTTGATCCGGTTTCTGACAGGTTTTTTCGGTAACCGGGCATCTCGATCCTAGCCGGTTTTTCCGGTAAAAATGGGATTGCAAACCTTTGGTATCAAGTGTGTGTACAACTGATCGAGCCCCAAGAAGGCATGAACTACTACATAGATGACATGTTGATAAGTAGTTTGTATTGAAATTTCTTGTTCCCACCCTTTGTGTGTGTGTGGAGGGGGGTGGGGTGAAATGGTTAGTGCACCATAAAAAATTACAATGTTTTCAAACTTATATATATGCCATCTTTTATGGTAGTTCTTAATAATTGTGAGCTATACATTTATTTAGATATGAAGGCACAAGATGAACGCTTGCACACTCACCCATGTAATTACTGGAAGATTTGTTTCCAGAATCATTATTATCTATGATTTTGCAATGGAGAATATATACTCATGTTAGTTGTTGCAGCGTGATCTTATTCATTTTACGTAAAAAAGAATTGGATATTTGTTGGCGGCGTGAAAAAAAGACCTTTTTCTTCCGTTCTACGCACTACAAGATTTGCAATTTTTTCATATAATGCTAGGCAAGTGGCCAACAGTTTCTAGTGCATTTGGTTAAGCATTCACAAGAATTGCAGGTAATAAGCTTGTTGGGAATATTATTGCTAGTAAATCATTAAAACTGTAGGGAAAGAACATTTTATGCAAGAAAATAATCAGCCATTCAAAAGAAAAAGACTAGGAAGATTAGAACTGTAAGGCCACTCAGTTTTCGTTGAAGAAAGAGAAAAGTTCTTTCAGTGACATAATTAATCAGAACATGGTGGATGATAAACCCACGTGAAACATCATCATTTTTTCACTCAAAAGGGAATGATGGTGAAACGTGGTTGAATAGTGTTACTTTTCATTAAAAAAACATAGCTCACGCGAAACTTAATTAATTTTGACCGTAAACTTTTTTTAGAGCACAAGATCCTGGCGTGAAGCGTTCTAAAAAAAGTTAGTTAAGTTTAAAAAATTATAGCGTGAAACAAATACTACTATACTTGGTTATGAGGGATGGAAGAGCGTGATTTGCATATATGGAAGGAAAACGAATTAGTAATTTCTCTATGCCTCGATTTCAGTAACTAAAGAGATGATCGATGCAAGAATAGGAGTGACGGGAGTGGACGCGGCTTCTCTGCTCCCGCAGCCTGTTCCCATGCATGCTCCCGCCAGGTGTTGCTCTCCTATTCGTTTCACATTGTGGTGGCCCAGCAGCCCTGGAGGTGTGGCCCCGCTTAATGAGCGCCCTCTCCTGCTCTGTAACGTCGTTAGTTGCTCGAGAAAATAAACCTAGCTGGCGGTAAAATTATGCAGGGACACCAATGAGACGAAGAACAGCAAAGCATCATTAACTAATGGCACCAAACGATGAAAAGGATCCAACAAATCCACTCTTGTATCAGGAAGATTTAGTCTCACAAAGGAAGAAGAAAGATTAAAGACGCATAGATGAAGATTTATCCCAACGTACAAGCACAAAAGCACCTGCCGGAGCATCTTGCCGAGGCACTGATGATTGTCAGCAACTGGAGCATGAACAAACTGAGCTTCGCCCTCTAACAGAACTGCAAAACGAGCAGATGGAGCTCCGCCTGCGCAAATCCGTCATGCCTCAAAGACTCACAAGTCATCAATCCAATCGTCCACAGTATAAACTTTCGAACGATCTGAACTAATCATGAAAACATGAGAGGCCTCAAACACAAAGGAAAGTAATCTGACCAAACAGCTGCAGCTTCCTGAGAAAGGAATTACTTCTAGCAGGGAACGACGTGTGGATGTCTTTACCGCCGTCTCTCATGCCGCTAGCTGTTGTGAGAGCACGGCAGGATGGAGTTTGTTATGCGTGAGGTAGTCAGGATCTGAGCATCGGCGAGATTGATTTGGCAGAGCAGCCATGGATTTGGGCAGAGCTGGGCGAATCCAGGTTTACAGGATTTGAACATCGGCGAGATCGATCTTTTGAAAAAAAAAACATCGGCGAGGTCGATTTGGCGGAGCTGCCATGGAATTGGGTGGAGCTGAGTCCAGCTTTGCCGTATTGGATAGCAGCGAACAGCTAGAAATTGATTCCCTCTTCTTTTTTCACTTATCGGGGACGGAAGGAAGAGTAAACGCCGTGAATTGCCCAGGCTATGCTCCGTGGTCCTGGGCCCATAGAGCAACCTCCTACAAATGAGAAAGCGACACCTGGTGGGAGCATGCATGGGAACAGGCTGCGGGAGCAGGGAAGCCGCATCCAGGAGTGAGAGGATTCCATATGAACCCAAGTTAATTGTAACCAGTTAACGAAATCTCGAAAGATTCCTTCCCTGAAAATATGCGGCAGAATAGGAAGAGGCTAGCTAGCGCTACCGGATTAATCGGAGGAGGGGACCGTAGCGGAGCACTTAAATATGCTCCAGTTGTGCTCAAAATTTTAATTTTTTTCTTTTCTATTCTATAATTTAAGGATTATATTGAGATTGATTTGTTCTCTTGCAGATACGAACATGTAGCTAGGCTACCTTTGATAAAGCACAAAGTATCTCTGTATAACAGAAAGCTTCCAAAAGATTCGTTGAGCTACTCATGTGGTAAATGAACTTTTGGGATATAAATCTAGAGCGCAAAATAAACTATAGATGCTCTATCGAACTGGTTGGAGAGAAAGCTTACTGAGGGTAGCGTGCCGTTTTGCTCCTGCTTTGCCACTGTATTGGCACACCACCACGTCCTCCTTATATAGTAGTGTACAATGGTAGGGCCCGAGTAGGGATGCAAGTGGGTACCCAGTGGGTAGTTCTGGGTCAAACTTTTAATTCATTTGTTCTACTATCTTCATGAAATGGAGATGGGCTATAGTTCATCTTAGATTGTTTTAGACCAACCCACACTTTCTTTCGACGGAATGACTGACCCACACTAACCCGGAAAGTTGGAAACTTGCATCCCATGGCAAAGGTATGCTAAAGTAAATTACTAGACCACTTCCTTCGATAGTACAAAAGCACGATGCTGCCATAGCTATTCAAACAGGCCTTGGTAAAAAAAATCGTCCCATTTCTTTGTGCACAAGCATCTACAATTACATGAAACATACGTGTCCTGTGAATGCTTCTTGTTTGCACCTGGGAAGATCCCAGTTGGCACTAGGCCGGGTAGATAGAATCAAAAATCCCTTATGCACAATGTCATCATGCATAAACTGTATAGTAAATTCTCGAGTACCGCCCAACTAATTAGCCTTGCTCACTCTTTTGGACCCTAGTGGTTGTGCCCCTTGAGTCAACGTGGCACAGTTGGGCGGAGTTGCAGCTAAAAGTATTAATTAGTGGCTAGTATTAATTCCTTAGTATAATAACTGCGAGCACTGTAGCGACTGTAAAAACACTGTAGCTGCTGCAGAAGAAATAACTAAAACACTGTAGCTACTGCAAAACAGCCGCTGCAAAGCAGCCAAGCGAACAGGCTGAATTTTAGGTTCAAATGCCCGACAGTGTGGTTTATTTGCTATATACCTTTATTGTACTAAAAGGTTTATAGGCAAATGTTGGTCGGTGATCGTTTATCGATAACTCACTTTGAGCCTCAGGATTTGTCTAATTAAACTAGAACACGCTCGTTCAGTTGAATAACATTACTTTAGAGAGAGAAACCACCCTCAGCCATTTGTACCATTGTTCAGTAAACTTTTCAGCATTGCAAGCTTACTCCCTCCGCTTTTGTTTACTATATGACATAGTTTAGAGATGAACTAAGCAATTGTCATGTAAACACATCCGGAGGCAGTGTGTTTTATGGACTAGATCTCAAATTGACGTCAGTTTGTCTCGACTTTAGTATTAAAACTAGATAGACTTTCCTATATATGAATCTCAAAGAATAAATGCGGGTGCATAGACCGAATATAAAGGACGCTGCTATGTTTACACACTAGCATTACGACACTTCAATCAATCAGCTCAATTTTCTTCATGCAGGACAAGCCAAACTCAAAACTTCAGCAGCTACGACGAGCCGTGCATGGATCGTAACGCAAGACGAGTATGCTTAGGGGGTGTTCGTTTTCAAGGATCTAAAATTTAGAGAGGTCACATCAAAAACTAACCACAGAACCCCTGTTCTAATTCACAAGATGAATCTAATGAGGGTAATTAAGCCGTGATTAGAAGATGATTATATTAGATTCATCTCGTAAATTTACGCTCATCTGCAAAAAGGTTTTGTAATTAAACTTTAGTTAGTACTCTTAAATGACAAGATTCTCTTTGATTTTAGAGAGTCTAAAATTTAGAAGGGAAAACGAACACCCTCTTAGTCATTTGCAGAATAAAGAGTATAGGTACGTTTACGGCTAGCATTGTTAAGAACATACGACGCACCACCAATTCAACCAATCACACCTCTCAACTTTTCTTCACGTGGGCCCGCCAAAGACAATACTGCAACAGTAGCCAGTAGGTATATGACGAGTCACACACAAACCGTAACGCCAGAGTTAGCAGTACGTATGGTCATCATTCTGAAAAACTAAGCAGCACTCCACATCTGAACCATTTCAGCAGTCATTTATTGTTATGAGGCCAACTAAACAAACCACTTGCATTGACATGCATGATACTCCCTCAGTCCTTTGATATAAAGAATTATATATAGAATTCAAAATCTGTCTCTAAACATATATTTAGGGATATAAAATATTTACACAATTAATTTGGTGGTGTAAGGTTGGTGTGTTAGGCTAGTCCCAATGGAGAGTTCATCTTGATGTTTTCAAAAGTGCCATGTTAATTAAAGTGTTTTGAAACCACAATGAAATAACATCTCCAATGCGTAGTTTCACTTTGGTTATTCGTAGCACGCAAATCTACTTTGTTCATTGCTTGTCTGTATAATGAAATGTAGCTCCTCTCCTCTGGTGCTGGTTACATGGTGTTTCATCTAGGTAATCGTGGATACCCAGATCATCTAGACAAAGCTCTTTTCTCCTTCTCTTCATAACTCTCTTGCCATGTGTCACCAAATTGGCTTATATATATGGCACCTCAATTAATGAAAATAAAACTCCAATTGGCTAATATGGCACCGTCACCGAGATCTAAATACTACCGACACCATTCAGTTCCATCGTGCCCATAGTGTAGTGTAACTGGTGTGAGAGCATCTCTAAGAGAGCCTCATAATCCTCCCTTAAATCAAAATATTGGGACTCAATCAAAAAACCATCTTCAACAGAACCCTAAAATCACCCCTAGTTTATTCATAGCCCCTAAACTTCCCTCATTTATAGCTACAAACAAGGGAAAAATTAGAGCTCACATCTCTTCTTTTTCCTATAGGATTAATGTTTCTGGTGGCCCCAAATGCTGACATGGCCCAATCAAAAGTGTTCTAATCCATTTTTAAGGGAGAGCTACTGGAGGAGGGGAGAAAAATTGCCCCTCATAATTTTTTGGTTCCTCCCAAAAACAAGTTTATGGGGGAAATTTTATGAGTCTCTTAGAGATGCTCTGAGTAGTGTGCAATGGTATATGCGCCGTCTCTTTGTGTTCAATATAAAAGATCTAGCCACTCTTTTTTTAGGATTTTATCATGCCAATTTTGTGCTCAATTAATTAAAACGTTTTGATTTTTTCCTAAAAAGAGAAATGTTTTTGTCAGATATCCTCAGATTCCAAGTCCGTGTTATGGTCTCTGTTCTTGCTCTAGTTTCACTTTTTTGATGTCTTCAGAGGCTAAATATACATATTTTCTCCTGAGAGGCTTTATCTTTGGTTTCTGAATTTAGCATTCATCAATCAGCATAAACTGTATGCTTTAGTAATATTTATTATATAGTAATAAAACAAAATTTTACTATGAACATAGTTGTGGCATAATAAATAAAAAATTAGCATTATTACATAAAATTGAATAATAACATTTAATCTAG
>LAPY01004509.1:20711-33038 GCA_000970635.1 Eragrostis tef | reverse complement strand
GGCGACCCCAGAGGGGTGGTCGTTGTTTCGAATAACGACCGGGCGGTCCCTATTCGAAATGGCGACCGCCCCCTGGGGTATGTTAGCGCTGTCCGATCCAAATTCTACGGCTCGGGTTAAGAGTAGGAGGCTTGGGCTTGGCTTCAAACTCAGTTCCGGCCCAAGAGGCCTCAGTTAATACGGACTGTGGGCTGGAGTAATGTCCAATTCTACAAGACTCAGCAGATGGGCTTGGTTCGCTCCTTCAGATTCAGAAGAGTCCGTCCACTGCATGATTAACACCAATTACATTTCTGTCTAATTAAACGAGCAACCCATGTGTGCTTGAATTGATCACTCTCATCAGTGCCCCCTCCACGCTTATGTACTACTATACTCTCTCCATTCTTTCGTTGTTGACGCTGCCGTTCTTTATTTGCTCACGTATGTACTTGCAGCAACGTCAACAAGTACTCTATCCATTCTTTAACTGTTGACTTGCAACAAAGTCAGCAATTAAACAATGGATACAGGAATTGCATGATTCTTAGCTCGAGACAATAAGGAACAAACGGCTGCTATGAAGGCAGTAAACAGATGGCCAACGCCTGCCATGAGACCATGAACTTCTTTGAGTAAAAAAGAACCTTAATCTTTTTCATAAGATCTTATCTTACCGAAATTTTTGTATGACTCAGAATTAAGATGGAGCAATGATCTGTCCGGTTGGTGACTGGTGAGGAGTAATTGATGCCTATGTCATGTGGCCCAATCCATCTGGCGTGCATAGGCTGATACAATACGGCCGTAAACAGTAAACTGAAAAGGAAAGGAACAGGTCCTCTCAAAATGCAGCCAAATGGAACAGTGTCACCGTACATGTTTCCCTGTTTAAAGCCTACAATGTATGATTATTATTGTGAGAATCAGCATAGTTCGTCGGTAATTGTCAATGTGTCATCTGCTTGTCTCAGTGTCCTTCGCTCTCGGACGTCCCTCATCAGAACATGGGAACTGTGACCATCAGGTTTTTCACTCCCCATATCGACATTTCCTTATTCGTCCACAGATTTCAAATTGTCCTTTTGTCATTGGCGACGGCGAAGGATTTTATTGAACTATACTTGGTAGGGGAAAAAGGAGGATTGTTCGGCTTCTTTTTCTGAACTTCGTTCTGATGACTCTTAATGTTTTGAAACTGAAACTCTGAACTCTGCAGGAGGGGTCGGACGCCAACTTGGTGTGCCGGAACGCGATGGACCACGCCGCCGGCGAGTTCATGTAGCGTCGGAGCAGCCGCCTGCAGGTTGAAGGCGATGAGAGGGGAGGAGGATGTCCGGAACGCGCTTTGGCCCGGGATGACGACCGGCACAGGGTAAGAACGACGGTCCAGCCGTGACGGCCGGCACAACCGCACGCCACAGCGTCGTCCGTGGATTCCGGCGACTGGGCATGCATTGCAGCAGCTGTTCCTGGCCATCATCATCAACTAATCCCTCCACAGCGTCGAGTTCCCTTTCCCCGAGAGGAAGAGCACAGAAGCTATCGTCAAACAAATGGAGCTCGGCATCCTTTTGCTTCCGAGAGGAATCTGCCATTGCGACTGAGGTCTGGCCGCGCACCGGCGGCGCCCGGCGCTGCTCGTTCGCCTCCACGACGTCGGCGCTCGCGCCGTTCAAGCTAGGCTCGCTGATTGGAGGCGGTAGTCAGGCAGCTCGACATTGGTGGAGAATGACGCTGCGGACAAGGTCGAGGCCAGGGAGAATGGCAGCGCGCGCACGGCGCCTCGTAGGTTGGAAGACCCCGCAGAGACGAGGAGGAAGAGGACGGAAGCAACCAACGGGCGGCCGGCGCGCGGTGGCGCTCTGACAAGCCACGGCGTGCAGCGACTCGCGGACCCAGGGGTGGTCGTTGTTTCGAATAGCGTCCGGGCGGTCGCTATTCGAAATGACGACCACCCCCTGGGTACGGCAGCGCTGTGGGATCCGAATTCTACGGTTCCGATTAAGAGTAGGAGGCACCTTCCTCGTGAGGCAGAGGTGTCCCGCCGCGGAGACAGATAAAAGCAGAGGAGGGCGGCCGCTGCCTTGGTCGCCGGCGACGATCGACGCCGGCGCTGGCGTGATCCAAGCCATGCCCCCGGAAATGGCCTAGCCCCAACGTCGGCAACTTGCGCGCGGCCGGAGGCGAGCAGGAGCACTACCGTAACATGCATCAGATCAGACAGACAGAGGTCATGGGGGCGACGGACAGAGTTCTCCGCTGTGCGCGCCGGGGCGTGGGCGTTGGAGCGCGCCGGCAGTACACGGTGGTGCATCTTAGGCTGCGCTGCTCTCCGGCCGGCTTCTGAGACGTCGTTGCGGCGGCTCTATGTGACGCCCGACGTGATCGCGGAGGTCAAGAACCGCGTCGCGGAGGCCGCCTCCTGTACATCCATGGCGCCAGCTGTTGTTGACTTGGAGCCTAAGATGGGCCTCTCAAATAAAAATCAGGAAACGGGCTGGAGTAATGTCCAAGTCTCCAACATCGGCTGATGAGTTTGGTTCGCTCCGCTCAAATTCAGGAGAGTGCACGGCTTGATCAACACCAATTATCTGTCTAATTAAACGAACTGCCTGATTGACACCAGCTATCTGTCTAATTTAACGAGCAACCCATGTGTGTGCTGTATAATTCTCAGCAGCACTCCCTCCACGCTTATGCAGTACTCTTCTCCATTCTTTAATTTTTGACGTTGCCATTCTTTAATTGTTGACTTGCAGCAACGTCAACAAGTGCTCTCTCCATTCTTTGACTGTTGACTTGCAACAGAGTAATGAATTCAATGATTCTTAGCTCGAGATAATAAGTACCACAAACAGCTGCCATGATGGGCAGTAAACAGATGGCCAGCGCGTTCGATGAACTTCTTCGAAGAAAACAGAATCTTAACTTTGTCATAAGATCTTACTAAAATAAGTGTACGACTTCAAAATAAACTGAAGCAACGATCCGTCCGGTTGGTGTAAGGTGGCCCTAATCGATCTGTCGAGCATAGCCTGATACAATACGGCCATTGACAGTACAATGAAAAGAGGTGTCCCGCCGCGGAGACAGATAAAAGCAGGGGGGGCCGGCCGCTGCCTTGGTCGCCGGCGACGATCGACGCCGGCGCTGGCGTGATCCAAGCCATGCCCCCGGAAATGGCCTAGCCCCAACGTCGGCAACTTGCGCGCGGCCGGAGGCGAGCAGGAGCACTACCGTAACATGCATCAGATCAGACAGACAGAGGTCATGGGGGCGACGGACAGAGTTCTCCGCTGTGCGCGCCGGGGCGTGGGCGTTGGAGCGCGCCGGCAGTACACGGTGGTGCATCTTAGGCTGCGCTGCTCTCCGGCCGGCTTCTGAGACGTCGTTGCGGCGGCTCTATGTGACGCCCGACGTGATCGCGGAGGTCAAGAACCGCGTCGCGGAGGCCGCCTCCTGTACATCCATGGCGCCAGCTGTTGTTGACTTGGAGCCTAAGATGGGCCTCTCAAATAAAAATCAGGAAACGGGCTGGAGTAATGTCCAAGTCTCCAACATCGGCTGATGAGTTTGGTTCGCTCCGCTCAAATTCAGGAGAGTGCACGGCTTGATCAACACCAATTATCTGTCTAAGTAAACGAACTGCCTGATTGACACCAGCTATCTGTCTAATTTAACGAGCAACCCATGTGTGTGCTGTATAATTCTCAGCAGCACTCCCTCCACGCTTATGCAGTACTCTTCTCCATTCTTTAATTTTTGACGTTGCCATTCTTTAATTGTTGACTTGCAGCAACGTCAACAAGTGCTCTCTCCATTCTTTGACTGTTGACTTGCAACAGAGTAATGAATTCAATGATTCTTAGCTCGAGATAATAAGTACCACAAACAGCTGCCATGATGGGCAGTAAACAGATGGCCAGCGCGTTCGATGAACTTCTTCGAAGAAAACAGAATCTTAACTTTGTCATAAGATCTTACTAAAATAAGTGTACGACTTCAAAATAAACTGAAGCAACGATCCGTCCGGTTGGTGTAAGGTGGCCCTAATCGATCTGTCGAGCATAGCCTGATACAATACGGCCATTGACAGTACAATGAAAAGAAAAGTACAGGTCCTCTCAAATTGCAGCCAAAAGGCCATTTATATTTTACTATCATCGTGTTTTCCTTTGCAAAGCATATATTAGCGTACTGAAGTAAATATGACTGGTTCGATCACACAGTCAAATGTCAATCCTTATTGGCCAAACTTAGCCATCTTTAGTCGCTCTACAAAACCTTATCTTTGTCGTAACTCCTAGCTATGGACTCATCCAAACAATTGACACCAGAAGTTCTGCCTCACTTAATGTTCGCCGTCAAAGATTTGTTTTTCTCCCCTATGGGCTCCCATTGATTTTGTGATCAACTCATGATCTACCACACCTCTTGCAAAAGAGAAAATTAAGAGCACTTTTACCATGGACCATGATACCGGTGGAAACAAGGTATCATGTGTCTAATCTAGCCGTCCATTTAACAGAGTAATATTGTAATTAAGTAATGAGTCATTAGGGGTAATTATGAGAAGGAAAAATGAATCGTTGTGATTCCCTCATTGCCGCAACTTCATGACGGATGCCGGCGCCGCCATTGACGCTGTCCAAATCCTGCCGCCACCGTTGTCCTTCCAGTCCCGGAGTACCCCGGCCTTCCTCCACCCGGTTGGATCCTCAATGATGTCGCTCTCCATCATCTAGCCCGCCAAGTATCTGCCTGTGGCAGTCCGCCCCCATTTGTTTTGTAGACAGCGTCGTCGACCTCCGTCGAGCTCGCTTGCTCTGATTTCCACCGTGAACAATAGCATCTCTTGTTTGTTGCAAATGTTGGCATGTGAGTTCGTAATTCAGATAGACAACAATCTGCATGCTTTCTGGATTTAGAATGGTACTTTGTACGTGTTGGATTATTCCCCGGCGTTGATTCCTCTAAAAACTAATCTTGTAGATGTTTGTTGAAAGCAAAATCTCAGTTCTGATTCACTTGGCCAGGCAACTCGTCGTCGCCGCCGCCGCCGTTGATGCAAAACCTAGGCCGAAGTATATGATAGAGGTTACAGGCAAATACTTTACAAGTTCTACATTCCAATAATGCCCATATGATACCCATAATACTCCGTCATGATACTTATAATACCTGTGGGTCAACAAAGTATCATGGTTAAGATCTAAACCGTTCGATGAAAGAAATGAATGGTGTGCATCTATTTGAGTCTACCATAAAATACCTCAAAATTAATATCTCCAGGATAAACTCATGACGTGTCGAGTCTCTGTCAACACATCTCTTCCCACCTCACACTCTTGCATAGACCCACTCAATCGCCAGCCATCCAGATAGAGATGCAGCTATAGAATTCATGGCAATCCAATCTGAACCCTTCATCCAGTCAAATTTCTCAGAACTTCCACTGAGGTGTGGTATGAAGTCAGTTGTCACCCAGATTCCTTGAAAGATTTAGCTCATATCATCAACAAGAAAGAGATGCATTTCTCATCAGGGATAGATCTAACCTTTCATTTTAGGCCGGCGGATCTGATCTAACCCCGTCTAGTACTTTTTTTTTAAGGAACAAGAGGAGGGATCCCCCTACTGATTAATATTAATGTTGAAAGAAAAGTTCAATAGTAAAAGAAAACAAAGCAAAAGATCAGAAAGAAAGATATTACAGTGCATCTCGCCATTCCTTCTTTCTTACAAGATTTCTTTCACTTTATCGAAAACCAGTATTGTTAACGAAAACCACAATTCTTTGAAGATCTACGTTCTCCTGCTCCATGGTAAAAATATCCGAGTGAAAGAAACATAATGCAAGTGACTTATCTAGACTGGTCGATTGACATAATTGGTCGGGGTTTCTTTGGATTTATTTTAAGTTTGGACTTTAATTGTCAGGATTTCGATCTCGAAACAACACATAAAACATCGGATAGATAAATCCATTGATGACTACTGACAGAGAACTAAAAACAAGGGGTTCTGGTAAGTGTTGCGTTAAGCACTGATTCACCATGATCCTGTGGCTAATTCTCAGTTACCACTGACTCCACTAATTCTTATCAGATCATCAAAAGCTAGCACACGATGTGATATAAATGTTCCGTTGAACTTGCATGGTCAGGCCACTGGCCCACCAAAACGCCAACCCCTATTTGTTTGCAACTCAACTTCGCTATCAACCTAAAGCAGGGTATCCTTTATGCTAAGTATATATAGTACATATTGTAGCAAGTGCGTGATCTGATGGACGGAGCTTGGTAAATGCCGATTCAATTAATAACACCAATACTGAGTTGGCCATTGCCTTTTCCTTTCTAAAATGTTTACCATGAAAATGAATTGTTAAACCCCAAGATGGCAAAAGATAACTAGGGCACATATATCCCTGTAGGATCAATCATAATCATAAACACATGCACTTAGTCATTCAGTTTTAAAATTTAAATTCTTTATTCGTTCATTTTTCCATGACTTCTTATTGAGGTTTACTTGTCTTACCCAGATTTCCTTGCATGATTTCATATTCAAACTATGACATCAGAGAAAGAGAGGTTTCTGCCAGCTGGAGTTAATCTGACCTTTCTTTTCCAATGGATGGATCTTATTGGACCGAACTGCTTGTATCATTGGCTCGTTTATTATTTCCTTTTTAACCATTTCTTTCTGTATCTGGTTGGATATGGACAAACTGGGCGTGCCAAAGTTGCGTTGTCTTGTGATGATAGATATATGTAATCAGTCTTATAATAATATAGTACACCTCAATATTGTTTTGAATCTGCGCTCTTCATTTAGTCATTTTTCTGAGACCTGTGATTGAGGTGTACCTGTCAGCTATCACCCAGATTCCATGAAAGATCTTATCTGATCATAAAGAATGGGATGCCTTTGCTTATCCCCTGACCTTTCAATTTCTTGTTGATGGATCTGATCTGACAAAACTGGCATTATTATTACCGCTTCAATAATTTTTGTTTGCATATCAACCTTAAAATTGAATACTTTTTTCTTTGCGATGTAAAATTGAATACTTCTTATCCACGCGCTCCAAACATATTGGAGGTAATATTGTGATATAGCTGTTCGGTGTGACAACATATGGAAGGAGTACTTATACGTTAAATAAACATCTGGACGGACTTATCTCAAGTAGTGATCCAGAATGCAGAAGTAACATTTGCTCACGGAAAAAGGAAAAAGAAAAGAAAGCAACAACGAAGTGATTGTTCAAAATGTTTAAGTGGCTGATTACGAAACAGCACCATGAAATGGACTAAAAAGCATAAAAGTTGGGCAGATAAATCCAGTGACTGATCATGGACAGAAAAGATGGGGTTAAAAGGGTTTTCTCAAGTGCCGATTTGCAGTTCAAGTGTTCTGTTAAGCACTTTCGTCTCATCGTGATACAACGGGACATGATAGCTTACAATACAATGCAAATCTGCGCTTGAATGATCAGACCTATGAGGCCACCGATCGATGGACCAATCTACCAATTGTGAGGCACCAAGTGGCTTGGAGTGATTTAGTCAAGAAGTCCCCTACTTGTTTGCAACTCAACTTAGCCATTGAGCTACAGCGTGATCCGTGAATATTGTGATAGCCAGATGCCAGATAGGTAACGCGTGATCTGCTGCAAAGGACTTGGCTATTGTTCCTCTTATAATAAGGGAGTAACCTCAGTTTGACCAATCATACTAAAAGAATCTTATATTCAAAAAAGCAAAAAGGATCATGGGATTGCAGAACTTTGTTTAACACACGCGCGCGCGCACACTTGATTCATACGCTGATAATAAAACACACGGCATCACTGATAATCCCGTAGATCAGGCCGGTAATGAGATCCAAGGGTTGCCTCTAGGTCCCTGTTATTGTTTTTTGAATGAAGGTCCCTGCTATTGTTGTCAACTGATGTTTGACTGTTCAGGTAAATTTTTTTTTTTACCGTGGTTGCTAAGCACGCTTGCATCATGCATGATAGAACCATAGGCATGTCAAAATGGCGAAGCTGTAGAATCAACTGATCCTGAGCGTATAATTAACTAACAGAGACCGCGAGTGTTTTTCATATTGTGAAAAAACATCACTGGCGGCTGATTTACTGACATGTTGCAAGTGGAAAGGTCACCGTCCCACCAAATGTGTCACAGATTCAAGAAGTAATTAATGAATAAAAAGATAGGGTAAAATGGGCTCAAGTGAGTTGCAAATCATCACATGATATCCGGAGTTGGCGTCGCATGACATGGCGATGAACTTATCATGTCTAAGTTGTACTACGTAATCTAAAAAAAAAATTACTGTTATATGCAGTGACACGTCCGGTCCCCATTTCTTTGCAACTCAACGTAGCTATCAAGCTAAAGCAAGGCATGCTGACTGCCAAGCTGATGCGGCACACACACAGACACATAGATAGTGGGTGATCTGATGGACAGGACTTGACCACTGCCGACTCAACTCAAAGGCCACCACACATGCTGCCCATTCATCCGTAAAACAAAAGGAGCCAAATAAAACATACTGCTCTGATGGAGGCTTAGTGACCTAGCCTCCTTTTTCTTGATAATGCCAAGAACTTAATTACAGTGAGCTTTTCAGGGTGTGCGGTGCAGAAGACACCTACATGCATCAAATTTGATCTTAAGGATCTGGATCCCAGGACCTTATCAAACAGCCCTATAGAAAGCGAGATGTAGGAGGCAACAACAAGCATTACGAAACCAGACCCTGCATATGCTGGATAGAGATAATCAATGTATTGACTAAATGACAGACAGAAAAACAAGGGGTTCTGAAAGCGTTGCATTAAGCGCTGGTTCACCATGGCGGATTCTCAGTTACCAACGACTCCACTAGCTATCAAAAGTTAGCGCACAATATTATTATTATTATTACGACGACTGAAGCACACGATATTATGTAATTGAATGTTACGTGGAATGTGCCAGCGGGCAGGACTTAAAGGAGCTTGTCAACAATGGCCGGTGTGTATGCGTATTAGTGTAAATAAATAATGAATTGTTTAGTGTTTTATTAGGTTAAACAACTACCTTATTGCTTAGGAAGTAGTGTTTATGAAGTTTTTTTTTTAAAAAATATTTGGGGGCCAAGCATCACCCTTTTGTCTTAACTAAGCTCCGTCAATCGCTTAACCAACCACAATTTATTTGCAGCTCAACTTCGCTATCAATCTTCCGGGTAAACAAAAAAAACTTTGCTATCAGCGTAAAGCATGGTATTTATATGCTATAGATATGGATCATTTATATAGTGGATGATCTGATGGACATAACTTGGTCAATGCCGTCTAAAAGAACACAGACACAAAGCTGGCGATTGCAAAAAATTGACCTGGTAATTATTAAATCCCAAAATGGCTTCAGATAACTAGGGAATACCCTGTATGACCAATCATACTTATGAATACTTAATACCAATCCAGTCATTGATGTTGTGCAATACACAACGTATTTCTATCATGGATAGATGAATAAATATTCAAAAAGCTTTCTAATTCATACTGATTACTGTCACCAGCGGATTTCCTTCCAAGTTTCAGATTCCGACCATGACATCTAAGAAAGGGATGTCTCTGCCTATCCGAGACTACTCTGATCTTTCATGCTCCGTGGAAGGATCTGATTCGATCAAACTGGCACGTTTGCATCATGTGAATATTCATGTGAACTCTTCATTGTCACACAATTGCCATGAAAGATTAGCCCTGCATGTAAATAGAGGAAGATATGTTTTTTGCTTATCCTCATACCTTTCGGTTTCATGTTGATATGTCTGATCTGACCACTAGAATTATTGTCCTTTGGATTCTTATCCGCGTGCTGCACATTGAAGTTACTGTTAGGATAACTGATCGGTGTGAAAACACCGGGACTGACTTATCTCACGGGCAAGATGCGGTGATTTATAATACACGAAATTCGAGCAATTATGTGACAAGTGTATTTGTTAAAAAGGCTTAAGTGACTGGTGATCAACAAGGGTTACGAACGAGCATGATGAACGGAAGAAAAGGCAAGAAATGCCGGGTAGATAAATCAAGCTGTTACTAATGACTAGAAAAGAAAGGGCTAAAAGGCCTATCACTGCCTCACCATGATCCAATATCACTTGATAACGTAATAATGCTAAGTTGCCGTTTGATCAAGCCATTAGCTCTCATGTACACTAATGGCGACACGCCAAGTGGCCAAGTGCCGAGTGTTTCAATCAATCTCCTAGTTGTCTGCAACTCAACCTAGACATCGAGTTAAAGTGTGATGTTCCATTTGGGCACATGGATAGTAATCTGCTGGAGAGTTTTTTTTTTCTTTTTTGGGGGAAGAAGAGATGGAGCCTCGAGTTGGCCCATGTCGTGGCTTAAAGGCCACTAAGCAAGTTGGGTATTTCTAATTAATTAATTAACTAATGAACCCCAAAATGGCAAGAGGTGATAAGGTGTAAACTCAGTTTGACCGATGCTAATCGAGAACCAACCAATTTAATATCCGAAAGAAGCAAAAAAGGATCATGGGGGCACAGTGACCTTGTTTGACGGATCATACTCAATTATAATATATTGTACTGATAGAAAACATGAACTATGAGATCGATCCAAGGGTTGACTTTAGGCCCTGTAATTGGTAAGTGAATTGTTCATGGAATTTTCACCATGGCTGCTAAGCATGCCTGCTGCATCATGCATGACGATAGAACCATAGGCATGCGCAAGTTCTAGGACCAATTAGGGTGCTTTTGTCGGTGAATAATTAACATCACTTCCTTCTGATTATTTTAAGAAATTGTTACCATCTTTCTATGTAGTACATCTTGGTTTACTATTAGCAGATTAAGACCTTGTTATAAAGAAAAAGAGAGCTCTGCCTTTCTGACACTACTCTGAGCTTTCATTTTCAGCGGATGGATCGCACGGGGCACATGATTTAAGCTGTGGTATTGCTTGAGATTCAATCGATGATAGGTGTGATGATTAGGAGTCGGATTAAGTAGTGCGCAGTAAGCAGTAGCAAAGGGGTTTAAGTGTTTTTTTTTTGTGAGAAAATACATCCTCCCCTAGTTTTACAGTCAAAATTTAGGATGAGGTTGAGTTTGAAACATGCGCAGTAAGCAGTAGCAAAGGGGTTTAAGTGTTTTTTTTTGTGAGAAAATACATCCTCCCCTAGTTTTACAGTCAAAATTTAGGATGAGGTTGAGTTTGAAACGAAGTACCATTGTTTGAAAAGTGGAATGAATATCCAAAGAGCGTATGTGATTTAATTTTATTGTGAAAAAAAAACATTATCGACTGACTTGTCGAATTGGAAAAGCCACCAACCCACCACCTAATGTTTCAGATGTTCAGGAAGTGATTGATGAGGGAAAAAGAGAGAGAGGGTAAAATGGCCTCAAGTGAGTTCACATGATATTCTGGGTTCCAAGTGCTTGACCGGGCCACTAACTCACCGATCTGCCAATGGTGACCCGCCAATTGCCATGTGTACTGACCCATCCAGTCCCCATTTCTTTGCAACTCAACGTAGCTATCAAGCTAAAGCAAGGCATGATGACTGCCAAGCTGAAACGGCGCACACAAATCTGCGATCTGAAGTAAAAAGATGATGGAGGCCTAGTGGCCTACACTGATCAGTTATGCTGACAAAGCCAAGAACTTTACCACAAAAGTTTACGGTCTGGTTGGTCCGACGAGGTTTTCACGCTGTGGGTGAGAAAGTCGGCATACATCATGCTCGATGGAACCATAAGCCCAATCAGATCTCTACATGCCGGGTAGTAATATCAAAATGCGATTATATCTTGGCTCATGGTTGATGTGACGACACGTATATACTACAAATGTTAATGCTTGTTTATGAGTGAGATGGCTATATAAGAGGCGCTTAAGGGTACCACACCTCTCGTCAACTTAGTAGCCTAGTTCTTCTCTCTTTTAAGTTTTCGCCTGCACGTAGCCTAGAACACGCGACATGCCAACCATGCCTGCCGTCCAGGCTGCCACCACCGGCGCCACCGCGACGCCACCGGCGGCGTCCGACGTGGTGGAGGACCTCTTCGGCTTCCTCCGCGTCCTCGGCGACGGCACCGTCCTCCGGTCGCCCGGCCCGGCGTTCTGCCCGACCACCTTCCCGGAGAGCCACCCGTCGGTGCAGTGGAAGGAGGTCATCTACGACAAGGCCAAGAACCTCCGCGTCCGCATGTACAAGCCCGGCGCGTCCGGCGCCGGCGAGGCCAGGAAGAAGAAGCTCCCGGTGCTCGTCCACTTCCACGGCGGCGGCTTCT
>LAPY01004506.1:25023-41050 GCA_000970635.1 Eragrostis tef | reverse complement strand
TTGCTTGGTGTGCCTGCTGGGTTAAGTATAGGAAAGAAAAATACATAATGCCATCAGAATGCACCTAAATCCTAACCTTACTTGTCAACTCTTTTTGAACAAGTATCAACAAATTAAACTACTAAATAGTCAAGAAAATTCATATAAAACAAACCACATTTATTATCAATAGATCATACTAAGTTTCCTTTTACAAATAATAATATTCACAACATTCAAGAGATAAATTTTGATCAACTTCTTCAACAAGTGTATCCATAAAGAACACTCAGACGGAGGTGAAATTTTACACGGGCCAATGGTTGGAACAAACATGTTGTGTGATATTCAGTATCAAACTGCTACTTATCACTTGGGTTAACTAATTCCATCCAATAAGTTATTGCAAAAATAAATAGGGTTAATAAAAATACAAATTTTTATATGTCTAATTAAAAAATTATCCAAAAAAATGTGTTATGCGGAGGAGGAATGTAGAACTCACCAACCCTATAAGCAAATTTCTTAGGTGTCAAATAATGAAAATGAAGTGTCAAATAGATATGACATAATTAGGCATCAATTCTTGATGGTTTTCCATCAAACTTTGAAGCTTTTTTTTATGCTAGGGGAACTTTGAAACTTTTAAATACATGTAAAACAAAACAACCCATGTAATAAATTCAAAGGTGACATAGAGCACAGACTTTTGGCAACAAAACATGAGCGACCATCTTGAATCAAGGAAAAGTGAGCCAAAGTTATATACAGAGATACGGTAAGAGTGGATACATATCAATGTTCTTGGCTCAGAAACAGTGTCGTGCATTGGAGATAAGAAAATTCAGGAGGCACCTTCTGCAATTCAGAGTTGGTGTGAGATGTGTATTACCAAAGCGTGTGTCATATCCAAACCAAAAGATATATGTATGCTCTTAATAAGTTTCAAGTCATTATTCGGTTAGCCTTATTTTTCTTGTCTGAAAAACAAGATTCTTCTTGCTTCAAAAAAAAAACAAGATTCTTCGATTTTTGTTCTGAGAACTTGTGGATCATACTACCTACACCTGCCTAACCCAGTCAAAAAGGGAAATAAATTGCAAACTAATGTCAGTATAGAATCCAGTCTGACATGCACAACAGAAGAAAAATTAAAAGCCCGAACATTGGTAGGCAAAGAAAAAATCACAACAATTAAACCTCATACTAATTAGATCAGTTAGAATTATTATGCACATTTATACCACTCTGTCCTGATGTGATGAAGCATTGCTTGATTGGAAACAAAGGAACAGATGGAGTTCTGTTGATTTCGAAGTTTGAACTATGTAGTGCACTACCATAACCAACACAAAAATAATTCTATGGCAGTTTCATCGGACAGGTCGTAGGCAGAACACAGAAATATACAACAACATAAAAGGGGAACGGCATATATTGTTGTTCTTACGGTAAGCACCTTTGTTAGATCAACCAATTAACGAAAAAATTCCGGATTAGAAGGCAAAGGAAGATAACCTATTGCTCCTTCCGCCCGTGCTCGCGGTTGAGTAGCAGCAGGATCCAAACCACAAATCAATGGAAATCTCGATCTGAAATCAGGTTCAGAAGATCAGTAGTCTTACCCTAATTAGTTGTTGTTGTAGAACCCACCCCCTTCCTCATCCCCTTCGTCAGGCATAGCTATGGCTACGATGCAGTGCTGCTGTGCTGGAGGTTGGATGGGAGTGCTGCGAGGGAATCCATCGTCGCTGGGGAGCTGAGGAGGCGGAGGCGGAGGACGCGGGATCGTGTTTGCACTCGAGCAGCGCCGTGGAGGCGTGCTGCAATGGCGAGGATGGGACGGGCAGGAGCGAGGAGCGGCGGCAGCGGCGGCGACGGGCGGAGGAGAGAGCCGAGAGTGCTGCGTCTTTTTTTTTTTACGGGGCGGGGCGGAACCCACCTGTCGGCGCTGAAATTTTTGAGAGAAGGGGAGGGTGCGACGCACGCAGAAAGTGAACTCGAAAGATAAATAATAAGGAGTAAAGAAGATGAACTGTGGAAGGGTGCGTTTTCATAGACCTATCCTAACTTAGTTTTCATGCACCAGGAGCCAGTGGATCCAAAACTGCCTCCGGCACCCAGCTCATTTAACAGGACAAAGAAAAAACGCTCCATGTTACAGTAGATAAACAATAAGGCCTAAGAAAGAGCTGGAGTACATTAAGCAAGGAAGTAACAGAAACCTTCACTATTTTGTCCTATGCAGAAAACCAATAATACAAAACTTCATCATTTTGACCGTTTAGCACATTTTCGTCAAGATACCCGTCTTTTTTATTTCTGATTCAATTATGCTCGCTAACCCTTTCTAATAATAATAGGCACACTGTACTATTTGATTAGCCTTGCCTTTTCCACATTTTACAATTAGTTATGAAGTATACCTTTATGTATATTCATTATAAACCCAGTCAAAAAGGGAAATAAATTGCAAACTAATGTCAGTATAGTATCCAGTCTGACATGCACAACAGAAGAAAAATTAAAAGCCCGAACATTGGTAGGCAAAGAAAAAATCACAACAATTAAACCTCATACTAATTAGATCAGTTAGAATTATTATGCACATTTATACCACTCTGTCCTGATGTGATGAAGCATTGCTTGATTGGAAACAAAGGAACAGATGGAGTTCTGTTGATTTCGAAGTTTGAACTATGTAGTGCACTACCATAACCAACACAAAAATAATTCTATGGCAGTTTCATCAGACAGGTCGTAGGCAGAACACAGAAATATACAACAACATAAAAGGGGAACGGCATATATTGTTGTTCTTACGGTAAGCACCTTTGTTAGATCAACCAATTAACGAAAAAATTCCGGATTAGAAGGCAAAGGAAGATAACCTATTGCTCCTTCCGCCCGTGCTCGCGGTTGAGTAGCAGCAGGATCCAAACCACAAATCAATGGAAATCTCGATCTGAAATCAGGTTCAGAAGATCAGTAGTCTTACCCTAATTAGTTGTTGTTGTAGAACCCACCCCCTTCCTCATCCCCTTCGTCAGGCATAGCTATGGCTACGATGCAGTGCTGCTGTGCTGGAGGTTGGATGGGAGTGCTGCGAGGGAATCCATCGTCGCTGGGGAGCTGAGGAGGCGGAGGCGGAGGACGCGGGATCGTGTTTGCACTCGAGCAGCGCCGTGGAGGCGTGCTGCAATGGCGAGGATGGGACGGGCAGGAGCGAGGAGCGGCGGCAGCGGCGGCGACGGGCGGAGGAGAGAGCCGAGAGTGCTGCGTCTTTTTTTTTTTACGGGGCGGGGCGGAACCCACCTGTCGGCGCTGAAATTTTTGAGAGAAGGGGAGGGTGCGACGCACGCAGAAAGTGAACTCGAAAGATAAATAATAAGGAGTAAAGAAGATGAACTGTGGAAGGGTGCGTTTTCATAGACCTATCCTAACTTAGTTTTCATGCACCAGGAGCCAGTGGATCCAAAACTGCCTCCGGCACCCAGCTCATTTAACAGGACAAAGAAAAAACGCTCCATGTTACAGTAGATAAACAATAAGGCCTAAGAAAGAGCTGGAGTACATTAAGCAAGGAAGTAACAGAAACCTTCACTATTTTGTCCTATGCAGAAAACCAATAATACAAAACTTCATCATTTTGACCGTTTAGCACATTTTCGTCAAGATACCCGTCTTTTTTATTTCTGATTCAATTATGCTCGCTAACCCTTTCTAATAATAATAGGCACACTGTACTATTTGATTAGCCTTGCCTTTTCCACATTTTACAATTAGTTATGAAGTATACCTTTATGTATATTCATTATAAGTGACCCATTTGATTCATTTCATAAGAGTGTTAGAAACTAATGAAAGTAAATATGCGACCAAGACATTTTATTATACAATTCAAACCAAACAGTCCCAATTTTGGACTAGCCTATAGGAAATGACCTCCTAATATAGTCGCAGCCAAATGCGACAACTAAGATTAAACTTGCAAAACAAATCATACTTAAACATGTGCCACCTCATATCATCTGCGAATTATCACTCCTACCTCAGCCATTTGTCCAATTTTGGGCACTAAAGTAATATAGCCACCACAATTATCTGATGTACAAAATTCTGAAGCAAACAAGAAGAACCAAGGAACAAATCCAGTTTGTAAACGTGTATGCACATGCACAAAATCAGATGTGCCAATCAAAAAAGTTATATACTAAAATAGTTGCAAAGTGCTAAGAAATGTAAATTGCTCAATTAAAAGAATAGACACTACCTTAATAAAACCAGAAACGATTCACACGATTCGGTGCAACTTTCCCATGAGGAGTGCAAACTTAGAGCATCTCCAAGAGAGTCCCATAAACCTCCCTTCAATCAAAATATTGGGATCTAATAAAAAAACCATCTCGGACAGGCCCCCAAAAACCACCCTCAGTTTTTTCATAGTCCCTAAATTATCCTCATTTGTAGCTACCAACAGGAGAAGAATTGGAGGCTCTCATCTCATCGTTTTGCTATGGAATTAATGTTTTTATGGCCCAAATGCCTCATTGCCTCCTCCCTGCACTTCGCATGCGTGGGACTGCACGGAAGTGAATCCGTTTCCTGAGGATACCATGGTATCTTGTAAGGATCACAGGATACCAAGAGGGAGGGTGAATCGGTAGTACTTAAAACTTTTTCGGACAAGGCGACTTCCTAACTTAACTAGATGATTGCGGGAAAGCAAGCAAGGCGCACACACTAACAAGACTAGCTAGAGCAGCCTACACATGCAATTCTACTTGATATGAAAGCACCTAGCAAGCAAGTCTACTAAGTATGAAAGACAACCTAACAAGCAATTCTACCGAGGGAAAAACAAAGCACCCTAACAAGAAATAATACTTGCACAATATCAAAGGTAAGTGCACAAGCATAAATGCAAGTAAGTAAAGGATATGGGATAGAGGGTGCTCACGATTTTTTTCGTGGTCTCGGAAGGATGGCTTCCCCTACTCCACGTTGGGTCACTCCCGTCGAAGTCTCGACCCCTCCCTCCGCTCGATGGCAATCCCTTCTAAAGCACTACTTCACCCTCCACGTGACGTCACGGGCATCTCCCGCCGGCAACTCCGGATGCTCCTCCGAAAGTAAGGATCCGTACGTGATACGATCCAAAGGGCGCTCTCTTCTTGAAGCTTCTTTCGACCGGGAAGCTCAAAGACCGTGTACACATGTAGTGACTTTGACACTCCTCTTGGCAAGCTCACTACCGACACCTAACCAGTTTAGGTCATGTTATAGACCAAGAGTAACGATCCAGACTGAATTCCTCAAGCCCAAACTAGCCTAGAGACCTATAGATGCACACTTGTTACTCTCATAAAGCACTAGGATGACTCCAAAAAGTGATGATAATTTCCAAAAAAATGTTGAAAATTTATATATGTTAATGGTTCATGCAAAATTTTAAACAAATTAAGTTTTCCTTTCTAAAGTGGATGCAACACATTAAAAAAACTAAGATTCCTTTTCTAAAATGATCATTTATGTGTTAATCTTGAAACAAGACATTGTTTTACAATCAATTGCTATATAAATTGTTTCCCAGACCTTTAGCGGCATTACAGACATTTTCACAACTTTTTTCACAGCCATAACTATTTGAACCAAAGAACTTTCAGCTTTTTTTCCACAGCTTGGTGGGAGCCTGGGTTGTTTCAAATGGTATCATAGCTGACCCTCACGGTTGCACAGGCGTGGAGGCCAGGAGTGCAGACATATGGCGCATGGTGCATGTCAGGCCCCGTGAGCATGGGACACGGCATGGCATATGGGCTGACACTGGACACAGACGTGTGCTATGAGGAGACCGTTTCTGGTCCTTTGCTCGCTAGGGTGTGTTGCACCGGTGTTCCGACGAGGACGTCGGGTCCTTTGAGGGGGGGGGTGTTTGTGACATCCCAGCCCATTTTTTACTAGGCCTAAATGGCCTATGTGCACTAGTGTGCATGAGGGGGTGGGGTTTAGTCCCACCTTGCTAGTCTAGTGGGGAAAGGCCAACATATAAGCCTAGATTGTCCAGCACCCACCATCTTGAGTTAACCCTTTTTGCGAAGCGAGGCCAAAAACGTAACAGATTGGTGGGCTAGAGTGGGACCCGCACAACGTGTGAGCGGGACTAGCCTAGTGGGAGCCTGGGATGTTACACACAAGTTCCAAAGGAGAGAGGGCGAAAGCCAGAGATGGCAGGTATACTGTTTCTCTCTCTAGCAAAAGTTTCCACATAGTTGTATATATACATTGTACGGACCTGGGTTTGTTTACCTCTGTCGTTTTGGACATACAATAGACAAGGATGAAGACTGTGTAATTAGTACAAAGATGAAGACTCAGTTGAGGAAGACCAGGTGTATCCTTCATTGTGTAATTGGTACAAAGATGAAGATTCAGTTGAGAAAGACCGGGTGTATCCTTCATTGTGTAATTGGTACAAAGATAAAGATTCGGTTGAGGAAGGCCAGGTGTTTAATTGCTACAAAGATGACTAGCCTACGAGTAAATAAGCAGAAGATTTAGGTGACGAATGCTAGGTGCATCTTTTTTGAATGGTGTGTTGTGTTCGAGGAGGGGCATCATTTTTGTAATGTGGCATTTTTTTGGAATCTGGCTCGAATGTGTGAAATTGTGGCCTATTTTCTGTGTTGCCTTCCTCTGCATGAGAATACATTTGGTTTATGTCATGTATAGTTGATTAATATATATATAAGTATGATTGGTTTTTTTGCGGAGCAATTAATTATAATTTGTGTCGTAAATCGGTTAGGCCCACCCTAAAAAGGGCCCGCGAACGACCATTTGTTGAATCTAATATGGACTAAAAATAGGTTGGGCCTATTAAGCGGTAGGCCCACTATCGGCTTTTTGTGACGATTTTATGACGACAATATATGGGCCTGGCCTATAAAAAACTAGCCAGACCACGATTCATGACGAAAGTAATGCAAGCTTAAATTATGGGATCCACATAGATATGGACCCGAAGAGCCGTACAACCCAACCCAGCAGAGGGGAGGGAATGCAGAAAAAGCCCCCAAGATCAGGCAGTTCACAATAGTCAGATGTTGTCTATTGTAATGATGTAATATGTTAAAATTTTCCTTGTATCTTGAGATGCGTGAAGTTCATTTGAATCATTCAATCAATTGTCGACTTTTTGATTCTTTGGCTGCCTTGATAGCATTTTTTATGGCTTCACTTCTGTTACCGAAGTGAGTGGTGCCATATATTTTTTTTTAATTTAGCAGCCTTGTTTGTAGCGGCTGTGCATGGCATGGTCCGCCTCTGAAAAATACCTTTGTAGCGGCGGTGTATGCGTCAGTCTGCCGTTGAAAAAATTCTTTGTAGCGGCGATTTATGTTTTAGTTGCAGCGGCGGTTTCTGATGCCCGTCGCTACAAAGCCTGATTTATAGCGACACTTGAGTAGCAGCGGACCAATGAAACTGCCGCAATAGTGGGTTTTGAAACGCCGTTGTAGTGCGTTTTGTTGTTGTGGTTCCCTTCATTTTAAAATAGTATATAGGACCACTTTGACTTGTTATATATGGTCTCAAAATTGAAATTTTACTGTTAGTTTCTCTCATTCTGTAATGTTGATAAAAACAAAACCATACTTAAAGGTAAGCGGTATATATGATTACGCCATGGTGGTATTCTCTAGCCCATCAAGATTCATGGTTAGATATTGTGAGGAGCGCAGCAGAAGGCCACAAGGGTTGTGGTGTAGAGGAGGCTGGTGGGGGAAGGGAGGATATGCCCGTGGGGACAAGGAGGCTGGTGAGAAGAGAAGATTAACGTGTGGGTTATAGCAACAAATTTGAATAGATACCATCTGTGCACTTCTCATTTGGTCAAACTCATGTTGGTGGTTGTATTTGGCTGTAACTTTTTTAGAAGCCAAGGGGATTAATGCAATCATCATCAAAAAAATCTATGGGGAAAAAGCTACTTATGCAACCGACTTTACTGGACCATTACGATGCGTCATTTTTTGGTAATAGACACATGAGTTTATTCTTCATTGATATATATGTGATTCTGTATTACATGACGACAACACCACACTAGCACAAGTAAAATGATATACTACCATTAAGTGCATAAGGAATAATATACTAGTTTTGTTTGCAGAGCCTTGCCAGTTCATTAAGGAAGCCAATGGTAAGGTCTTCCTTGTCAAACATCCTCACAACAATTGCCCCATCTTTCACCTTAGATGATGGGCACATGACGTAGAATGGCATTGGCACCCATCCAGAGGTGCACGTCGTCACTCGTGCAGGCCTCCCGCCACCGAAGTCAACTGCCTCAAAGCCGATGTTCCGCCAGCTTGTTATGCCGAAAACGCTATGTTTGGAAATCATGCCAAGCCGCTCCAAAGCAGTAACACATGTAGAATCGACCATATCATTCTTAGTCACGTCTGATATTTCCTCCTTCGCATCTTTAATCAGCTTGACGAGATCCCTTGTCGGACTGCTCACCACAGTATCACATGTTGCAAATACGACTTGTGTGAAGGCGAAGTTTCCATAAAAGCCTTCCTTGGCACCGATGCGCTTACGCATGTCAACTGCGAAGAAAAGGGGAGCAGGAGCACGGGGGTCCAACATGGCCGCACGGGTACGACACTGCCAGAGCACGGCGGCAGTTACCTCAAACTGTGTGCAAGGGCGGCCACTATAATTGCTTGCATAGTCAGATTTGATGGAGCTAATGAGGCCTGATGGGAGGGTGATGTCAAAGTTGGAGAGATCAAGTCTGTCGAGGCTCAGCATTTGCTGAAATGCCGAAACTGTTAAAGGTGAGAGCACAGGGAGTGACTTGACACACCTGAAGGGAACAACGGACAGCTGTGACAAGCCGCGTGCAAGCTCACCTACTGCTACCATGAACTGCCCCATGCCATGAGCATCGGCAATGACATGGTTCCATGTTACCGCGACAACAAAACCGCCGCAAGCAAATTCAGTCACTTGCATCAGCAGCAAAGGGTCAGCGTGGCTCCAGGCCTTACCTGAAGAGCACACCGTGAGATCCTTCAAAAGTTCAGCCGAGAATGGCTGTTCGATAAAGCGGACATGCTCCAAGGTGGTGTTGGCCGATGCAGCAACGAACAGGACACCCTCGCCATTGCATGCTAAAGAGAGCTTGCCATCTTCGGCTGCTACCTCGATCCGACCGGCAATGGGGTAATAGTGGACAAGTGCCTGGGACAGCGCGCTCTTCAAGGTCTGCGCTGTCTGTTGGATTGGATGGTCAAATACAAGAACCAAATTAAAATAAAGTCCATCACCAGTCTTGTCTAAAGAGCTGAGCTCAATTTTTTCTGTAGGTGTTGGCTGAGGTGGTCGAACGACCAGCGGCGCCGACTTGGTCACAACAGTGGTCATTGTTCTGTGCGCAACCAGATTGCTCTTTGCTCTTGTGCGGTTTCAGCCTACCATGGTGTGTGGATTATATATCTGAGAATAACAGCCTATAATGGTAAGGCCTACATCACTGTTGTGTTGACTCTGGTTTCAAAAGCAGTTTAGTACAATATTATCATCAAACAGAAAATAATGAACATGTGCCAGCAGCTCCCATACCTCAGTGATAATTAAGTAAATCATGTATTTGCTAATAATATGCATGAATACACACCCAAGAACGCATTAAAGCCGATGTGCCGCAACCAAAACATGCAATACTCTAGACCAAACATATGATACACGCACATTACCATAAATATCATTAAATTTATCTGACCATAATCCACATTTGTTAGGAAAAAAGTTAAAGTGGCAAATGCACACAAAAATTTAGTTTGGCACGTTTAAGTCAGAAAGATATCTCAGTCACATCTGATATTTTCTCCTTCGCATCTTTAATCAGCTTGACGAGATCCCTTGTAGGACTGCTCACCACAGTATCACTTGTTGCAAAGACGACTTGTGTGAAGGCGAAGTTTCCATAGAAGCCTTCCTTGGCGCCGATGTGCTTACGCATGTCAACTGCGAAGAAAAAGGGCGCAGGAGCACCGGGGTCCAACATGGCCGCACGTGTACGACACTGCCAGAGCACGGCGGCAGTTACCTCAAACTGTGTGCAAGGGCGGCCACTATAATTGCTTGCATAGTCAGATTTGATGGAGCTAATGAGGCCTGATGGGAGAGTGATGTCCAAGTTGGAGAGATCAAGTCTGTCGAGGCTCAGCATTTGCTGAAATGCCGAAACTGTTAAAGGTGAGAGCACAGGGAGTGACTTGACACACCTGAAGGGAACAACGGACAGCTGTGACAAGCCGCGTGCAAGCTCACCTACTGCTACCATGAACTGCCCCATGCCATGAGCATCGGCAATGACATGGTTCCATGTTACCGCGACAACAAAACCGCCGCAAGCAAATTCGGTCACTTGCATCAGCAGCAAAGGGTCAGCGTGGCTCCAGGCCTTACCCGAAGAGCACACCGTGAGATCCTTCAAAAGTTCAGCTGAGAATGGCTGTTCGATAAAGCGGACATGCTCCAAGGTGGTGTTGGCCGATGCAGCAACGAACAGGACACCCTCGCCATTGCATGCTAAAGAGAGCTTGCCATCTTCGGCTGCTACCTCGATCCGACCGGCAATGGGGTAATAGTGGACAAGTGCCTGGGACAGCGCGCTCTTCAAGGTCTGCGCTGTCTGTTGGATTGGATGGTCAAATACAAGAACCAAATTAAAATAAAGTCCATCACCAGTCTTGTCTAAAGAGCTGAGCTCAATTTTTTCTGTAGGTGTTGGCTGAGGTGGTCGAACGACCAGCGGCGCCGACTTGGTCACAACAGTGGTCATTGTTCTGTGCGCAACCAGATTGCTCTTTGCTCTTGTGCGGTTTCAGCCTACCATGGTGTGTGGATTATATATCTGAGAATAACAGCCTATAATGGTAAGGCCTACATCACTGTTGTGTTGACTCTGGTTTCAAAAGCAGTTTAGTACAATATTATCATCAAACAGAAAATAATGAACATGTGCCAGCAGCTCCCATACCTCAGTGATAATTAAGTAAATCATGTATTTGCTAATAATATGCATGAATACACACCCAAGAACGCATTAAAGCCGATGTGCCGCAACCAAAACATGCAATACTCTAGACCAAACATATGATACACGCACATTACCATAAATATCATTAAATTTATCTGACCATAATCCACATTTGTTAGGAAAAAAGTTAAAGTGGCAAATGCACACAAAAATTTAGTTTGGCACGTTTAAGTCAGAAAGATAATTGAGAAGCTAGGGACAGTATATAATTAACTAGACGCCTAATCGTTTATTGGCATAATTACTTTTCATTGTAAAATGATGTATTTTTGAAAAAAAGTCATGACTAGGGGTGAAAACAAGACGGATAATATCAGACCAACCGACTACCCAATCCGCATAAAATTAATATGGACAAATATAAAATGTATCAACGATCATCCGATACTATCCGTGTCTAAATCTGTATCCGAGTCCAATAAATAATAGCGGCATAGGATACGTGACGAGTGATATCCATTCCCAATTCAAATATCATGTTACTAAGTAAGTTTATATCGATTATACACTAAATGATATGTTGTAAAATCAAAACATTAACATAAATAAGACTCAAATTGCTCATCATCATGTATATAAATGTTAGTATGCCCTTTCTTACTCTAATTGTTTCTCCATCCTTGCAAACTTTATGATATACCCATGTTTGACTCTGAACATAAAATATGGGATAGGGAATGATTATCCGGCACAATCAGCTCTAACTCCAGATCAGAGTAAAAAATATATGATAGGACATGGAATGAGCACTATCCGTCCATGTCCAAATCCGTTTTCATCCCTAGTCATGACTATATATGACCGTACAAAATGGAAGATGTAAAAGCTGGGTGGCAATCTTAAAGCCGTTTCAACTTTTGAGGTTACACATGGGATGGACTTCAAGAAAATAAGGAAAATGCTTTACCACTAGATATTCATTTGTGCTTCAGACAACCATGAAGTTAATGTGTGCATCTAGGAGACGTAAGCAAACCACCAGATTTCAAGGAGTAAAACTTGTACAGATGATTCCTCCATTTCAAAATTTAGGACTGCTTTGTATGGTCTTCAAAACTGAACTTTTATTGATAGTTTCTTTCGTTCTATAATGTTGATAGGAACAAAACCATACTTGAAGTGGTTTCAAATACTACTCCAGTGGTACCATACTTTTATGGTTAAAAAAATATATTATTAGTCTATTTCAAGTAAATTTAAATGATTCGAATCTTGAAATGTGTGTTACCTTGTGAAAACTGATGGAAAGAGTAATTCTTTGTCACTTATTGTTATATTAGACTTGTGTGGTGGTGATCCTGTTTGGGCCCATTAGAGCGTCCACGAGAACCGACTCTTATGATTGTTTATTGAAGAAAAAGAAAAGAGAAAAGACAGCTACCTCTTCCTCAAGAGCTAGTCTCTGAAGACAATGAGAGACTTGAACATCAATCCTTTGCAAGAGATGGCTGCTAGCTCTACCTATGAGGAACCTTGATACAATAATTATACCCCAGAAGGTTTACCTATGAGGAACCTTCGGTCCTCCGACATGTCTGTTGCAGGTGACCAATAACAGATTAGGTTTCATGGACTGGGGAAGGATGGTTGAATAAGGTTGCGTTTGGCTAGGCTCCTGTCAGCTCCTCTGTTCCTGCATCAGGAGCCAGTGGAGCAAAAAATGCCTGGGGCTCCCAATTCATTTAACAGGACAGAGAAAACGACTCCATGTTACAGTACATGAACAATAGCGCGCAAGGAGTTGCTGGAGCTGGTTGAAGCCCTGTCAAATAGGCCCTAAATTGACTCTTCTCATTTCTACCATTAAGCAGGCCAGTAACAACCCTTCACTATTTAGTCCTATTTTGCATATAACCACTAACATACAACTTCATCATTTTAACCTTTTTTCACATTGTTGTCAATACACCCATTTTTTTTTCTTTTCTGTTTCAGGTAATGCTAGCTAACATTTTCTTAATAATAATAAGCACATTTCGCGCCTAACTCAGGCACCTGCCTGTCAGGCACAAACCAAACAAGCCCATTGTATTTGATTAGCCTTGCCGTTTACACATTTCGCAGTTGGCTATGAAGTTTTACCTTTATGTTTATTCATTAGAAGAGACACATTTGATTCATTTCATAAGTGTGTTAAAACTAATGAAACAAGCAGTAA
The DNA here is from genome assembly GCA_000970635.1 of Eragrostis tef. Taxonomy (NCBI): domain Eukaryota; kingdom Viridiplantae; phylum Streptophyta; class Magnoliopsida; order Poales; family Poaceae; genus Eragrostis; species Eragrostis tef. The sequence continues at coordinate 27,797 of LAPY01004506.1, read as the reverse complement.
ATATACGACTAAGACATTTTATTATACAATTCAAACCAGGCAGTCCCAATTTTAGACTAATCTATTGGAAATGACCTTCTAATATAGTCACACAACAACCAAATGCGACAAATAAGATTGAACTGCCAAAAGAAATCAATAATCAAACATGTGCCGCCTCATATCATCGACCTTTAATTATCACTCCTACCTCAGCCTTTTTGTCCAATTTTGGGCACTAAAGTAAAATGATTATTATATCCCATGTACGAATTTCTGAAGCAAACAAGAAGAAAGGAACAAATGCAATTTGTAAACTTGTATGCACATGCACAAAATCAGACTTGCTGATTAAAAAAATTATATACTTAATAGTTGCAAACTGCTAACTGCTAAGGAATGTGAATTGCTAAATTAAAAGACTAGTCATTACCTAGCAATGGCAACAAATCAGAAACAAGTCACACAACTCGGCGCAACTCTCCCGTGAGGAGTGCAAACTTACGATGATGCGATAATACGGAGGATACCATGGTATCTCTAATTTTACGGTAAGCTACAGCTTCCAGTAACGACGAATTCTCACTGGCTCCACTGAGTACTGCTTGAATGATTTGTAGTGGGTCCCCATGGCTAACAAAAAGAATCGACGAGCTGCATGGAATAAAATTTAGATTCAACTGATCATTAAGCAATAAAGACCACTGAAAAGGAAAAAAAGAAAGACCAAAGTAGAGGTGGTATGATCTGTCCAGTGTTTTGCTATTGTGCAATTGGCCAAATATGTGTAAAAGTATGACTCATTGACTCTAACATAAATCTATCCTCTTCAGTAAATTTCTATTGTGAAATTGACCAAACCAAACATGAGCATTCTGGACATCCAGTAGCATTTATGTTGTCAGCGGTGTCTATCGGTTTTTCTATTTATCTCAAGATTAGGGAATATGTCCGCAAATATATAAATATGTCTCTCTCTAGAGAGTAAAATCCTAATTATTAGAATCCAAGCTTGTCATTGTCCTGCAAGGTCATCCTCAAAAAATGTTACTCTTACATTTTAGACACTGAAATGTTCAATTTCCTTTTTAGCCATTGAATCAATCTTTATACCTGTTTAGCCACTATCATCCAGTTTCTAGCTTAACAGTGTTAAGTTCTGTGAGAAAACACAGATGTGTCCCTGATTGCGAATTTTTGACAAGTTCAATTATCAGCCACTTTAGGCAATAACAAACAAATGGGATAGGAGCCGAAATATACATAATATATAATTCTGGGCAGCATTAGTGTGCCTCATTTGCAAACAAAGCAAAGCAATTTTGCAAACCCCGCACAGTATGACCAACATAAATGTGTGATGACCACTCTGGCCGAGCCAGCACGCCGACCCAACTGACCCTCCTCTGACGCTTTGCTTGCACCAGCTCCTAGCGCAGCGTGATGAACAGCTTATTGGGCCGGCGTGCCACTGTTACTAACCTCGGGATGATTATCTTCCCTAATCCCAAGGTTAGTAACATGGTATCAGTGCAATAAGTGTACTTCTTGCAATGCTTGCATTGTTCAGAAGAAGAACCAGCTCGAGATGCACCACTCCTATGAGTAGCAGCCAGCACACTATGAGATGAATGAGTAGCTGCCAAAGACTGAAGACGAGTCTCTTCAGCAATCAGATCCGACAATGCCTTAGCCATGGTGAGAGAGGAAGAATCATGTAGCAAACGTGTGCGAATCGATTCATATTCAGGCTTTACTCCCATGATAGAACGATATGTGAGAAACTTCTCAATGAATTTATATGCCGGACACGCATCTGCTGTTGTACATTGAGGCACCATAGAGAGCAAAGGTCCAGCCAAACGTTCATATTCAGAGTTATAATCATCAATAGACATCTCATGCTGCTCAAGGAGGTGAATTTTCTGCATGAGAGTGTGAAGAAGAGCACCACTGTCCTTAACATAACGCTGCTGTAAATAGGACCACATGGATTTGGCTGTCTTGAAGGAAGAGAGACTCATAACCATAGATTGCTTGACACTATTAACAATAGCAGACATGACCTTGCCGTCATTAATTTTCCATTGTTTTATCTCAGCAGCATTGCTGTTATTAGCTGCAGGTTCAGGTGGACCATCTGATAAATGAAATGCTAAACCATATCCTCTCAAGGCAGTTTCAACACAGAAGGCCCATTCACGGTAATTCTGACCATCAAGGGTGATATTGATAGGGATTGCAGTTATCTGAGACATGCTGAAAGCTGCTACTGATATGGACTAACAACAGCAGAAGATAAAACAAAGTGAGCAGCAAGGATCAGTTACCACTGTAGAGAAACAGCAGTGAAGAAGAACACTTCTCTGTTCTGCAGTAGAAAATGACCAGAGATGGATGACCAGCAACAGCAGACCACCAGCAGGCAGCAGCAACCACGTCAGTCAAACACAGTCGTGGAGATGAAGACCGCAGCCAGCAGTGAGTTCAATAGAATGGAAGACGAAGAAGAAACTGCTTTCAAATCGGGAGAATCAGACAACACGTGCAGGTCTTCTCCAAATTGGACAGGCAGCACTCCAAATCGAAGCTGCTCTGGATCAATTGCAGGCAGAACAGGACGAAATAGGGATGTGCGGCATTGATGGGGCCGCAACCACGACCAGCGGACAGCCGCGACGGCGACGAGATGGCCGCGGCGACGACGAGACGGGCCGCGACTGGGCCTCGACGGTGGCGAGACGGCCGCGACGGCGACCAGCAGAGGAGCCGTGACAGGCTGCGACGGCGACACA
>LAPY01004505.1:21320-35248 GCA_000970635.1 Eragrostis tef | reverse complement strand
GGGACACTCGCACGCGGCTGATTTTATAACGTACTACTTCTTCCTTTTTAAATTGATGTTGTCGTTGACTTTTTTTATTTACGTTTGATCATTCGTCTTATTCAAAATATTAGCTTAAATATATAAAATTATAAGCTACATTTCAAATTTTTTTTTAATAAAATAAATTATAACAAAATATTTGATAAATTTTAAACCTTTTTAAATAAGACGAACGGTCAAACATAACTTAAAAAGTCACAACAACATCAATTTAAGAATGAAGGTAGTAGTTAGTAGTATAATCGAACAAGACTATCTGCACGCGTCGCGCGCCGCTGTATCTCTCGTGCGCTCTGCCTCTGCTCGTCCAGCCGCGCGTGCGCCATCTGATTGTAACCAAGCAGCTCGCGTCCCGCGCGAGCGACGGCCGGCCGACGCTGACCACCATCCCAGCCGCCCGCGCCTAGGACGTCGGAGCGCAGAGTTCATCCTGTGCCGTCATCTATCCCAGAGTTCTCAGTATTTAGCAAAGCTGGTTCTCGTCGATTCCGAAGTGTCAGAGGCACTCGGTTTTATCCATCCAGTCAGTCGTGGGCTCCTTGAACTACCGGGCCCATTGGCAGGCCCGGCCCATAAAAGCCCTTTAATCACTACTCATTTTTCATCCATCACATTTTCTGGTCAAGCACGAGCTAGTATTTTTTTTCTTCCTTAGAACACGATATTTGATAATCGTGGAATGTTTATTTCATAATGACACAGATAGATAACTATAGACATTAGGGGCACTTCAAGTTTGTGTTATCATGGCAAAGTCGTGCCACTTAGAAAATAGTAAAAGTCCGTTTTACTCTCTCAAAAATTTGGCTCGATTTACTTTCCTGAACAATTCAAGTCCGTATACCCCCTATTGTGATTTATCCTTTTTGTGTTTTAGGTATATAAGTTGAATTTAAAGCTCAATTTCTAACTGATGATATCTCCAATTTTAATTCTAATTAAAAAGTATGCCATTGGCGAACTTTAGGTTTTGGTAATGATAAAGATGATTGCTTCAGAATGTTTATCTATTTTTTATTCATAATGACATGGTGGTTAAATTAGAAATAGAAATTGGGGATATTTTTGGCTATTTTTATTTATCCGAATTTAGCTATTTTTTGGACTCCTAACGGCATGGTGGTACTTTAGAAATAGGTGTGAAAGTATTTTTGGCTATTTTAATTAATCCAAATTTGGCTATTTTTTGGACTCATAATGACATCGTGGGTAATTTAAAAATAGGTGTAGGGTATATTGGCTATTTTTTTATTATTCCTAATTTAGATGTTTTTTGGACTTATAATGGCATGATGGGTAATTTAGAAATAGGTGTGACGTGTACTTTTGACAAAAGTTTTATAATGGTATAAGTGGGTAATTTAGATCATGTTAGATGAGATCTAATGACCGTCATTTATCTACTTTAATTTGTATGGTCGGATGTATTGCTTTTTTATATATAATTTCAAGAAATTTTCTCTTGATTAACATGGAGGCATCAAAAGAAGCCTCCAATTAGTAAATACAAGATAAGATGCTTAGCTGCTCTCATTTGCCACCAGTACTGTTTGCCACAGTATAAGGGGTTTGGCAGAGATTACTGAGCAGCTTTGGCTCTAGGTTAAGCCATAAACCCTGCCAAATAAGTTGAAACTGAAATATCCTATGAATAGAAACCTATAATCCACCTATAATCCGTTTTCACTTTGTACTGCAATCCCAAACCGAAAAAGTAGCTTTTTGAGGCTCACACTCCGCATAAGCTAAAACATGCCAAACGGCTTAACTGGATAAGCCAAATAATTGTAAACAAAAGCTATTTTTCTCATAATCCGAAGCCGTAGAGATTACATCACCCATCCTTCGCGCATACAAATTGGAGCAAAACAATAACGGTGATTGAACCGATTCCCGAAATTGCACCCAAGTACACTACTATTACAAAATATCATCCAACACCCTCCCCCCTTCCCGGAACCATATGCAGGCGTTGCACTGGCAGCCTTTGATATAAACGGAATAATTTTAGTAGTTTCGTACACATCATTTACAGAGTGAGTATGACATCCACAATGATGTCATGTTACGTGTTGTGCTTTCCGGAGCCTTCTATGTCGTCACAAGCATCGAGGGACAGAGGATAGTTATGGGCAAAAGGGATACCAAAAATTACTATGTGTTTTTTCAATGCTCTTTCACTGTACACATGATTGTTTGGCGTCATGGTTAGAGAAGACGAGCTCGACGTCAAATGCATCTTCGCTCCCCGCCACCTCTCTCTCTCTCTCTCTCCGGCCCAAGCGGTTTTGGCGGAATGGGCTAGGTCAGACCATTTCCTTCTCTCTCTTTTTTAGGTTCACTAGACCGCTCGGCCTAGTAGAAATCGTTTTGTACATTTAATTTTTCCGCCTGTTTGAATTGGCCATTTCTACAATTCTTGATTGGTTAAACGTTTGTAAAAATGGGTTTAGGGCCGCCTCTAAAATAGTTTTTGTGTAGTTTCCACTTGCCAAACCATGCCTGCAGAAGTAATTAGTTCTTAAAGCTGCTGACGAATACTATTACGTACTCCACATCCATCCATCAACAAAGCCTGGTCTCGATCGAAGATGTTCCTGCAGCAGTATACGGAGAATCTTCTTCGACTTGTAAAAGGCCGCTGCGCCCACCGATCCCACGTGCAGATGTGCTCCCTTTTAGGACCTTTAGTTATCCACCGCTTCCCTGACCAACTTGCCGAGATACGCCGCCGGCCGGTCGGGCAATCAGTGTTCCGAGGTGGGCTACACTTACGCATGTGAAGAAAACATTGTCCAGTCTCTGGCTACCGGTCTCGATTGATGGTGAGAGAGTGCCGTGACAAGAATAACCTATCCACACAAGTTGCGTGCTGGCAATTGTTCAAAGTGCGCACGCATGAGTGGTCCACTATTCCGTTATAGCAGTAGCCACGGTCCCACGGAACCATAGCACTATCATATGTTCAGGTGAAGATTCAGCGGACAAGTTTGAGCGTGACACAATTGTTAATAAAATACAGTATAACTAGTTTAGCATAATGTTCCACACTAATGGCTTGTTACATACGTCAAGTACATGCATGACATGCTGCATACTGCTGTAGCAGTGTCTGTCACGCGAACACGCATGCTCGTCTTCCATACTTATGATACACATGCGTACAACTTGTAATATGTCATGACTAGCTACAAATTATAATACATGCCGGCGTAACATGGTGTAGCTCCCTGGCCCAGATACTAAGTACTAGCCGTTTATTGCACTATATGTATGTATGATTACGAACATGGCCAACAACGCCGGCACTCAGCTGCTGTTGCTGCTGCTAGATCATTGTTTCAGTTTCTATATATACTGCTAGTGAATCGTATCTTAATCAGTTGATGAGTTTCTTGGACGACGGCGTGGCTGTTCAGGGGTACATCCTCCTGCCCCCGGAGCCGGCCTCACGCTGGCAGTTGAAGTAGACGGCGGCGACGGGCGGGCCGAGGTTGTAGAGCTCGGCGAAGTCCCTGGTGTTGAAGTTCTGGCGCCACCCGGGGGCGTACACCGTCTGCCGGCCAAGCTGCTGGAACAGCACCAGCACGAAGCGGTGGATTCCCATCGTCGGCCTCGGGCTCTCGTAGCACATCACCTCTTGTCCTGTAATTAAGGTCATCACAGCAGGTAGTTGTTAATAATTATTAAGTTTCGTAAGTTTGGAGTGTTAATAGAGGAAGACATCATGGAGCTAGCTTGTGACTCACCAAATGCTGCCCCAGTAGTGCCTGGAATATCAGTGACCAGCCTGCTCGAGAAGAAAGTGAGGATCAGTTCATATATCACGACAAGACGTTCATGCACTGCCATGAACTGTGGTAGAGCATACAGAGTGTGACAGCGTCTAAATTCGGTTTTTACCAGTGCAAATACTCCCTAAGACTGGGGTCGCTTGGGCTTGGAGCGTCCGGGTCGACCATCACCTGAATGAACAAGGTACATATATATTTTCTCATGGCATGAGCACATGATGGCAAATAGTATAATCTTATTTCTTCTTTTTGCTCAGAGACGACATGTGAAACAAAATGATGCACTCCAACAAGGAAGATATACTACATACGAGGGTGTAGAATGTCCTCAAGTCAGGCCCGCCGACCTCGACCCTGGGCTGGTGCGCGACCATGGATGGCTTCAGCTCGCAGCCGTTGGATACGGTTCTGTTGCCATAGCTGACCCTGAGGTTGGTGGTCCGGACGAAGGGGTCGAGCACGTCGCCCACAACCCTGCCCACCACCAGCGGGTCTCTGTCCCTGCCGGACATGCTAGCAACTTGCTCGCTCTGTCTCTCTCTCTCTCTCTCTCAACAACAGGATGTGCTTATTGGCAACTTTTGCTGCTGGTTCTAGCTCGACCAACAACTGCAACTTGCCACTGGTTCAGGTTGGTTTTGCATGCTGGTATCACACAGCAGATGGGCCCTTTATATAGGAGTCTGATGTTAAAGCTCATCAGCTAGCACAGAAGCTAGTTCACTGACGATGTGCGTGTCCGTGTGTATGCCATACACGTTGATTTCGTTGCTCATCTCTGGCCTTAGAATCTCAAATGCATCCTCTCTATCTCGATGTAGACATGGCATGCCCCGGGCATCCCGCGCTTTTGACGACCCCCCGGCCAAAGGAATGGCTCTCTCGCCTCTCGGAAGTACAACGTATGCAGCAACCTCGTCACTACATCATGACCATACATGCATATCCTCTCTATCTTAGTCAGAATGAAGCTGTTGCATATGCCTTGCAATTGGTCGTTGATGAGGTGCATGTTCTTCCCTCTCGCTGTCTCGCGCATGCTAGCTGCAGGGGTTGCAAACGTTGCGATGTGGGCTCGAACAATCCTTGGCGCGGTCGAGGGAATGTCTGCCAATTAGGAGGTGATGAAATACCCTGCTTTATTTCTTGTTCTCTGATCCGTGTGCTTATTACATGCCCATTGTGGTGTTTATTGTTGCTTAGCTCGAACTGAGCAGGCAGGAGCAGGATAGGGTTTCGATCTTGTGCATGCATTGCCCACCCGGCACTAAGCGGGTTATTGCATTCCAGCTGTCGACCTGCGGCATAAAGCTTCCTTTTATGTTCAATGGTGCCGACGCGAAAGGAGAACAAGATCTGAATTTCGGATAGTCACAGGACGGGAATGGAACATTATTTGCTGGGGCGGCAGGCAAAGGCATGGTGTGTGGTCGGAAAGGATGAAGAAGACGGCCTCTCTTGTCAGATCACTTGCCAAAATGGGCAAAGCTTACACAGGACGCGCTCCGCAATAGGTATAAAGCTTCCGATCATTATCCCAGAAGAATATCGATTGGGCCGGGAACGCACAACTTAATTACTAGCCAACTAGTTATCGCGCGCGTTGCCCAGTTAATCAGTGCGCAGTTTCGAAGAGCTAGACCTCATGATGCAAGCTGTGTCAGTCGCACTGCAAGCTAATCCTAAGACATGAACTAGATGCCCTCCTAGCTCTTTCTATTGTTCTCATCATTTATGTCTTTATGGGTCCCGATTTTGTGAAAGGTCTAAAGCGCGGTACTGAATTACCCCACAAAAAAAAATCCGCTGACGTACAAAAAGGAATATCTCTCCTTCACTTATCATCTCCAAGTAGTTCCCTCTTCTCCTAAAGTTTCTACTGTACACAAAGTTGTTAGAGAACATAAATTATATATAGTACTAGAAAACAGGCTTTCATAAAACAAATTATAATAGAAAATCATGCATACGTATCATTAAATAAAATTCATGCTATATTAGATATCGCATGTAGGCATTTTATCCCATATATATTCTCATTGGTGGCAATAATTCGCATGGCCAAACCTACTGTTGCTGTAGCAGTTTGAAAGGGAGCATCTAGAAGCCCTAAACACATTAACCCGACTAGAAAAGAAAGGCAGCATATATCTTGCTACTCCATAGCACTAGCACAATGTCCTTTCTCCTGTATGAACATTTCCCTTTTATCCATGCACTGGCCAGTGACAAGTTAAAGTTCCAAAGGAATGGATCAATTTCATTATTTATCCTTTCCACGCAATTTCCCTTACACCTAGCATTCTCTTTTAAACTATGCAACATCAACATCCTACAACGTCCGCAAACAAAGAAGGTTAGCCTGCATGCTTGCACACAGAAGCTAGCTTTTCACCATTTTTATTATTAGTATATATATGTTTACGTACAAACAAATGTTACATACATGTGTAACAGAGCGAGAGCGAGTGAATGTGATGCATTACATATGAAAATGTTTCTTAAAGTTTTTACATTTGTAAAATAGAACCACATGAACACATGCGCTGTGAAATATATTTGCACATTTTTTTACTGTCCTGGCAGAAACAACAAAGCACGCGCTATGTTTTTCTAACACATATCTAAAAAAATTGTAGGAGAAAAAGGACAATTCATTGTTAACAGACAAAGAGCATACCTGCATGAAGCTATATTGATTTGGCAGGAACAAAAAGGTATGTCCCTTTTGCCTCCTGCCTTTCTAATGACAACAGGCTTGACGTTTTATGATTCTCTTCGTCTGGTTGGCCGGCCAGCTAGTATTTTTGCCGATGAGAACCCGCACTTGTGTGTCGAAACGCAGCGCGTCCACCGTGTTCCATCGGGACGTCCATGAGGCGTGTGAGGATATATACGTACCAATCGCTCTTGTCGACCAAAAGAACGTACCCTAGCCCTGCTGGTCAAGTCAGCATAAATGCTGGGCCGAGAAAACAGCATAAGGCATTTCATCATTTCATGATGAGGTGGTGTTCCAGATGAAATGCATGGATGTGCCCTATTTTTTTTATTTAACATGCATGTGCCCTTTGACGATGCTAATTTGCTGAGCAGTGGCACACGTTACTAAGTATAAGCACCTCAAATAGGTGACACCAAATAGATGACTCGCAAAAGACACATCACAAATGTCACCTATTACTTGGCTCACCTATTTTCATATTAAGTAACACACATGTGACCAAATAGACTCGCAATAGTCGATGCACTACCGTAACACGCATCCCAGATAATAGGTGATGCTCTTCATTAGTGTACCTCACCTATGTGGCCAGTTTTTTTTCCCCAAGAACAACATCTACACCTATGTGGCCAGTGATATCTCATTGTAGCCCTCACCTATTTTCCACACCAATTATTTAGCTTGGCCAACATACTATGATCAGTTCACTTTCCACATTTTTTCTCCCTGCACACACCCATGCTGGCCTGCTCTGTTCTTAGGTGATTTTTCCGCTATTCTTTTAGTCCTTTCAATTGCTGATGATTTGATTTTGGATTGGCTCTTAGGCTTGGAGGTTCGTTCCCTTCTTTTGCTCTTTCTACAGTAATTTGGGATTTTGAAGCAAACCAGGATGTACACAAAATTGAAGTATATCAAGTTCTGGTGAGAAACAATTGTATCTGATATTATGTTCATCCACATAGTAAAACTAATATATTGGCTGTTGGAGCGTTGTGTATGCTCTAGGTAGCATGAGCGATCAAGTCGGTGAGGTGGCTTCCAAACTTGACGCCATTTACATCGTCGATCTGGAGCCGCAGATCAAAACGGAGGAAAAGGAAAACTGCACCGGTGTCGTAGCCTTATATATCCCTGGCCGTTGGCCGCTGTTGGTACGTCCCTTTTGCTCTAGAAAACTTTCTTCGAGAGATTCCAACTTTTCCTAGAGGATAAAAGAAAAGGCATTTCGATGGCTTGAGCGGATCAAAATGTAACACATTATTGGACAGGGACGGCCGGTGGTTGGGAGAGGGTCCAAGAATCTGATCGTATTTGCTTCATTGCTTGACCTCCAACTGAGGAGTACGTAGCTTTTCGATCGTGAGTCACTCCTGAACTTTGAGCAATGGATAATGTGTCAGCAACTTGGGAGTCTTTCAGCTGAACTTAGCTTTGGGCAGCGGATAATATGCCAGCAACTTGGTAGCCTTTCAGATGAACTTACCTTTGGGCCGCCGGCAAGATAACGCCGGGCAGCAATGTGCTTGCAACTTGTAGGTCTTTTCGAGAAAATGATAGCGCAAACGCAGTCATGTATATTCTGCGCGATATTTTACGATGTACAAAAGGTAACATAATGGTTCCTTGATGATGATAAGGGTATGTGTACAATTAGAATTATCATAACCAATGATAAGGAAGTAATATATAATTTTGTAAATAGTGGTAATCTATTTTTTCACTTTCACCCTAATCGGGGAGAGTCATGATTATCTCTTCACTCATCTTCTTTGCTAGGATTCTTGTCGTCATGTCTCTAGGATAGGACATATGAAGGAGGAGTTGAGTTCCCATGCAGAAGAGGACTCAGGGGACGCTAGGGGCCTGGGATCAAAATGGCATGAGATGGGGAAGTCCATTCTAGAGCCTCCTTTTCTTTGGCGGGGAAGGGGTGAGCTTGATCTAGATGTTGGAGGTGTGCTGGATGTTCACGCATAATGTTGAGATATGGACTTACATTGTACTTATTTACTCATAAAATTTAGAGAGGGCCCATGAAAACTGGGTTTTCGGTAGCTCTGAGCCCATGAGAGGGCCCATAAAATTTACACGTCCGACTCACGTGTTTGACTTATCCACTACCCTCAACCACCAATCATCATGCTTCCTTGCTTTCTATATGGGCCCATGAAAACTGGGTTTTCGGTACCTCTGAGCCAAGTCGCACGCAGGTCGAACAACGACAGTGGTACGCATAAGATTTCTTATTTTATTTTACCCTTTTATGCATTTCATCTATTTTTTTTAAGGTTACATAGTACAACTCCGACACTCACAACGCACGTAAACTCACCCCTATGAACGCACATACGCAAACCCTACCTCTATGAGCATCTTCGAAGACTGAGCCAGCAAATCCACGAAATTGACGAACTCACCACTGGCGTCTCGCTATCGACGGCCACATTGCCAAGCCGTAAAATCATAAGGTGCCACTTGGGTGTCTTAACCACTAGACCAAGACCCATGTGAAAGGGGTCTTGGCCTAGTGATTAAAGCAATTAACAATGTTTCAAATGCATATCATCTATCGTTCCCACGTAGCTCCATTACTACTAGCAATATTCCTTAGGACCTACATGTTCGGTGGTCAAAGTTTCACAAGAAAAAAGGAGGCACACGGTCAGGTTATTTACAAAGTTTTGGATAGTTAGGGATACACCAAAGAATTAAAATTTAAAAAACAACTAAAACGGCAGGGGAGGGGGTGGAAGTTGTGGATAGGCCCCCCTAGCCACAGCTCCCTTTACTCTCGAGTTTGAGTGCATATTAATTTTTTTTCTTAAAAACCACCTAGCTCCTAGTTGGATCCTAGCTCCTAGTTGGATCTCGTTGTTTTTTAGTTAAGTAGACAAACATCAATATATAGATTAGAGGTCCATGCAGATTTTTCTTTTAAAAAAAACATTTAAACAAAAAGATTCCAACTCTAAATTCCTGATGAACACCTAATAAATGACATGAAACATTGTTAATTGCCTAAGATGATTTCACGGAATTTTTTTTGCCTAAGATGATGGAGACGATGGAACCCACCTTTGTTCTCGATTTGGATGTACCAGGTGCAAGCAAGTCTAAAAAATCCGTGGACTTGAGTCCAAATAAAATTAGAGAATATTAGAGCCATTTATACTTTTCTACACGACGTGACATTTTATACCTCACAAAAGAAATACCAATAATACACCCGTGTACAAAATAGGAATCTGATATTTTGTTTTTTTTTTTTTGAGTGACATCTGATATTTTGTATTGCTCCCGCGAAAAGATCGGAGGCCGTACAAGAGAGAAGCAGGCCCAGCAACGTTACATTGGGCTCTGCATTTGCTTGAAAGCAAGGCCTACTTCTTCCGCCGCTGCCACTTCCGGGCCAACCTGGCCCTCCTTGCACTGTTACGTTTCTTCTTCCTCGCTTCAAAGTTCAAACTTAGGTGCGCGGCTGCGCGCCAATCACTTTGGGACAGGGCGCTTGACGTCGCGAAACCGAGAGGAAAAAATCTCTGCTCGGGCGTGGTCGCGACGAGGCAGATCTCGGTGATGTTGAACCCGTGGAACTTTTTGCAGCAAAGCAACGTCGGGTACAGTGCTTCGTGCTACTGTCTTCACCGTTATCGCGCCGGCGCCTGGGGGTCTCCGCACGCCCACCCTGCAATTCCACGCCACGCGCCCGTGTGACCTCCCCCCCCATATTGCCAACTGCGTCGTCGTCTGGTCGTACTACTTACTATTCGGCAAGGCCTTTCTCGCAGCTTCAATTGATCGACCGAATCAGCTTCGGTGCAGCTTCATCAGAGCACGCTGCAGGAGCCGGGTACGGTCGTTAGAGGATTCGATCAGAGTTTGAGACTTGTATGACACAACTTCCCTCTTTAGAAAAGGCAAAGGATGAGTACACACAATGCCATCGAATCGGATGCCGGGGGGCTATTAAACTACTACCACGTAACACTGACCTGCATGGATGCGCCCTTCATGGACGAGATGGAATCAAATTCCGAAACTAGAAACAGGCGACTAGTCGTAGATAGATCGACGACGGCCATCGGACCATGTCCATTATTCTCGTCTCCATTCAACGGCGACAGATCTCCCGGTTCTACGCACGCTGCGACCTTTCCCTCCTCCTCAGTCTCTCTCGCGCTACCTCGCGTAATCGAGAGAACTGCTTGCTGGCCACAGGTCAAACCAGGCCTATCTATAAAGCTTATTCATCACTGCAGGGTATGTGATCGATCGAAGAAGATAGAGCCAGAATTTATAAGATTACTCCATACATATGGAAAGTGGCGGCGGTTCGTCGAGGCCGCCGCAGGCTCCCCGGCCGACGACGCCGCGCCAGCAGGTGAAGGTGAAGCACATCGTCACGACGGAGGTGAGCACTGACGAGGCCAGCTTCAAGGACGTCGTGCAGAGCCTTTGTAGCCGGGGGGTCAAGCAGGAGGAGCAACGACGCCGTTAGGGTTGATAGTAATCATAATAGGGGCGTTGCTTCTGGTGAGGATACCGTGGCCGGGGTTCTCCCGTCAGAGGAGGAGATGAAATGGTTCTGGCATGGCGGGGTGCGTGACTGATTTGCATGCATGCATTCATGCACACGGGGCACCATTCCACTATATGTTCTTTGTTTTTTTATGTATTTTTTCTTCCTTCGGATTTTACAGTAGCTAAACTTTTTCCCCTGTAACTAATCAGCCTTAATGTTCGGATAAGGTAAACTTTACTCTGGTGTTTTAGATATTCTACTGTCCCTAATTTCGGACTACTTGATTTACATCTTGATTCTTCATTGGATGGCTAATTTTCGACTTCGAGGAATCAGCCCATTTTGTATGGAAATCATTGGACTCTGATGAAATTTGGTAAATTTATATTAAAAGCATTGTTCATGCCTAGCAATTAACGACACGCTAGCTCGATCATGGGGATGTTAGGGTTAGAGTTTCAGGGATTTTAGGGTTGGGATATGCCAGCTTGGCGGTGGCACTAGATACAGTATGTGAGATAGAGCAGGACGACAACACATTGTGGAAATATTAGGTTCTCAACAATTTTGTGGACATATGCACCAAATGCTTCTTGTGCACATGTTCAAACTCATCACAGAGTTTAAACAATAATAGTGTGGAACCTGTTCAAAAATTTCAAAAGCATGTCAAAATGTTAGAACCTCGTTCGACTTAAATTTTTTCAAAAGCTATCAACTATTGTGAATCGTAGTACAACATTTTCTAACCCCTAGTAACTTATAGATCTATTTCAACTTTTTGATCCACTTCAAAAGTTTTTGAAAGTTTCAACACTCTTTTGCTAAAAAAACAACAATCAATTTCTCAAAAAAAAAGAGGGTAGTATTAACGGCATCAGAAGCTAGTCAACTACTTAGAAGAGTCCTCATTTCAGTGCTCAATAAGGCAGCTCGACATTGGCGTTTAATTAAGGGGCACAATGGATGCGACAAAACTACAATCTTGCAGTATCTGCATATAATAAAGTACTTGTTAATGAATTATTAGCGATCTCATCAACAACTGCGTGGATACTAGAAAATCATAGTTGTAAATCAACTTTTTATTCGCTTGTTGCTCCTAACTAATTGATCAATTATGCATCGGCCTACTCACCAGGAAAACCTAAAGTATAGTTCAACATCAACCACCAATGAATCATTTGTCAAGCACTCATCAGTAAGAGCAGAACCTAGAACTGGTGGAAAGGTGTTCATATTGCGTCCAGCTAGTTCGATCCAACATGCTCTTGTTCTACTAGCTGCTATGCCAATTCAGCCTGTTGCATTGGGGGGCGCAGTCTAACAAGGTTAGGTGACACCGTGACACAGAATGGAACAAAATCTTTTCTTCCCAGCTTAGCCTTCTTTAAGTTCTAGTCTAGTACATAGTACATTTATAACAGGAGCGGCGCCTTTTGTTTTAACAAGAGTATATACTCTCGAGTACCAAGAGGCAGCCTTACATGTTCATGCGACAACGTAAAATCTCTGTTGATTTGGTCATGTAACTTTAAGATCCATGTTGAAGCGGGGAGCTAGCTTTCTTTTGTCTAGTTTCCTTTTTCACTTAGCGTGGATCTCAAAGCTGCCACTCGGTCAGAGAGAATAGACCACTCTCTCAACCTAGCTAGATCTTCGTTCAGATAAGGCTTTGAGCCCGTCGTCACTCGGAAACGTCGTTTGCTTCACTAAAGTGTGCGGTGGGGGTATTCGAGCATTTCTAAATGTTTTCTTGAGGAAATTCTACATCTTTGCGTTTGCGTTCTCATTGTGACTAATCCTCCAAAAAAAAAAAAACTCCAATGAGGGGCATGCCCGGTACACGCAGTCGCCGCGAAGTCAAAACTGCGTACGACAGATTTGTAATTTTGAAACACTCCGAACCGCCACTTGTGTCGGTCCATGTCTCTGGCCGAGCACACCCGTATTACGTTGCTCTCACAACGAGAAAGAGGACATCATCAGAATAGTCAAGACCATGACAAGTTCAGAATTTACGTGATGCAAGTGGGGTGATGCAAGGTACTTGGAACCAGCATCTGCTTTGTAAGCTACTAGTTTGCATGACATGTTGAGAATTTACGTGATGCAAGTGGGTGATGTAAGGGTACTACTTGGAACGGAACCAGCCTCTGAGTCGTTCCCAATGCTTTGTACGCATCGATGTGAGCTGGCCCGATCGATGGCGAGACTGTTGGAAGTACTGATCGGCCACGCGCGGTCCAAACTCGTTGACCATTAGTTCAGCGAACCGGTGGAAGATCCAAGACTCTGTCAGTCACCGATCTTTATCCATTCAAAAAACATCTCCCGTTTATTATTATTTCCTCTTCTGTCAAAGCTGGGACTAGTAGTAGAAGAAAGGAAGGAAAGAACAGCGTAGCTGACCCGAGTCACTGTCCACACCGCCGCTCGACATTCTCGCGCAAGTCGTTAGGGAAGGCCGAGTCGAGTGTGTACACTTGCAGCCTCTGCGAGAGCCAGGGATCGGCATCTTGCGTTTCCCACTGCGGCATAACTCTTCGTTCGCATGATCGCATCGCATGCATGCATGCGCGGCGCGCGCGCACGACAGCACAGCTAGCCTACCGAACCGAGGGAGCGAGGCGAGTCCCGCACATCGCCGTCGCGGAATCGGAGGCAGGGCAGGTACGCACGCAGCACAAGCTGCACAACATATTGTGTGGTGACGATTCGTACGGCGACACGGGCGCGTCCAACAACAACCGCTAATCAATCAGCCACGTCTCGGGGGCCCGGAAACTCGTCGAGTACCATAGGTTTAGTTATCGCGCCGCGCGGGGCGTCGGCTTCCCCG
>LAPY01004504.1:11794-28642 GCA_000970635.1 Eragrostis tef | reverse complement strand
ACGAGGGCGGCGATCGATCTCGAACAGGGCCCTAGCTTGGGTCGGCTCGCTTCGCTTCCGCTGGCGGTGGGACGGGAGGGGGGCCGGCCACTCGCTCATGTCATGTGCATCTCATGCTGGGGGTGGGGGGTGAATGCTGATGGCCTCGCCGCACTCTCTCCTGCATGCACGCATCATGCGCGAGCCCATGCCGAGGGAGGGGCCGTGCACCTTTGTGGACAGGACACACATGATCGTCATAAAGTGCAGTGCCACGCATGATCATCTTAAACTATTGCTACTACTTGTTGCGGCGCGTGATACTCTGAGAATTTTATAAGTAGGAGTAATATGTTAGTACTAAATGACACACCCGCGTTGGGATATGTTCGCCGCAAAAAAAAGGAATATCGTGGGAGATTGTAGAAATTTGAGTGATTTCGGTCCACAATATAGCTGTTTTGTTTTGAAAAATTCAGGTCGTGCTTCGGCATCACCACGACACAGCAAGCCAGCAGACACAACAGTGGATCGGTTGCATCCTATTCCTATGATTGATTGATATGTTAATTTCACAGAACCACAACTATTTGGTCTCATGTTGCAAAGAACCATAACTTTTGTAACAAATTTCATAAAACTACAACTATTTGTCACTTGTTGCACAAAATCACAAGTTCTGGTCCTGGGTCCACTTGTCATCCTCTATTGGCCCTATGCACTTTTGTGTGGCTGATATGTGGGCCCGAATTAAAACTACAAGTTCTGGTCCTGAGCCCACTTGTCATCCTTTATTGGCCCTATGCACTTTTGTGTGGCTGACATGTAGGCTCGAATTAAAAGTTGTGGTTTTGTGAAATTGGTTACAAAAGTTATAGTTTTGTGAAATTAACTCTTGATTGATTGATCGCAGCGACCCTAGACGAGACATTTCGATTAGAAGAAGTTCATTTGTCTTTTTTTCCCCCTTTTCTTGATTTAGAAAGAAGGCATAGGCATATATACTGTTTTTTTTTCATCCATTCATGCTTTGCATCAAGGAATTTCTGCGGACATCCGTGGATGATGACACGCCGCCTCTTCATTCTTCGGAGGGGAGTGCAGGAAAAGTGATCTTGTCTTCTTTTTTTTTTTTCCTGAGGGCAAACTGATCTTGTCTTGGCTTGCCGTGATAGAACTAGGCTAGCATATTCTTTACTGGACATTGCAACTTGCAACGTAGGTGCCGTATTCCTTGTCTCTTATAATTCATCAGTTTTGTGAATTAGCGAGCCATCATTGTTCATCTTTTTTTTTTTGACGTGAGATGGCAGCTGCTCTGCCCTTGCATCATTGTTCATCTTTTCCTACTTGTTTTTTCCCTTACCACAACCATGTAAATTTGTTCATTTTGATTCAATTTGAGTGATTTTACAGGCATGACTGCAACTGAATGACGTGTCCCTTTTGTAGGTTCCCTGGAAAAATGTTTTGCAGTCTTCACAAAAGGATGTCTGTCTAGATGGCTTGGATGTTGCTATATATCTTAAAGCCTTCTACTTCTATATTTTAGAACAAAATATCTCTTCTACCATCACGATGGTCCAATGATTTGGACTTCTGGAAGTCTTCTTAATTATGCATTTGTTATCAATACGCACGGCATCAATAGCCGTTTTGGAACGGAGATTTTTTGAATAGTCTGGGGCCGCTGGGAACGGCGTGATATTTTCACAAGGTTTTTGCTGTTTTGCAGGACTCATATTGCCTCTCTAAAGTCTTTGCATTTTTCTTATGAAATACCTGCGTCTGAAACAGGCCAAGCACGCACGCGCGCGTGCGCGCGCACACACACACACAAAAACTCTCCTCTAAAACAGGGTGAGTTCCTGAGAAAAAAGTGCAGATGGAATGCACAAGGGTGATTGATTGACTTATGACTCTGTGTGGCCACTCACATTAGAAAAAAGAGAGCATGCTAGTGCAGCAGAAGAGTATTAAAACTCGCCACGCACGGTGCTGAAAAAGGTTGGGGTCAACATGACAAATATTCGTCCTTTGCAAGAGCGGATTGATTAAACTACGAGCCGCTTTTCGAGAAATTGCATTGCTTCAGATTAGGGGATTGATTGTGATCTGAACAAGGCGCAATCTTGACGACACAAACCAACCTGGTGTCCATTTATTTGTGTTCAACACAACAATGCAAAATAGTTTCAATAATCACCCATCCCTGCAATAAGCCGGTTATTCAAGGACAACAATTATTTATTTTCTGTTACATCCACCTCACTATAATTATTTGTACAATCTTCACGACACAGCAACAATTATCAGCTCCTTGCAAGAATATAAAAGTGTTAGTACTTCTTCCAGAGTAAAGGGCGAAAAAAAAAATTATCAGCTCCTTGCTTGGTCGATTTTGAAAGGACAAAAAAAAAAAGAAAAAAGAGAGCATGCTAGTGCAGCAGAAGAGTATTAAAACTCGCCACGCACGGTGCTGAAAAAGGTTGGGGTCAACATGACAAATATTCGTCCTTTGCAAGAGCGGATTGATTAAACTACGAGCCGCTTTTCGAGAAATTGCATTGCTTCAGATTAGGGGATTGATTGTGATCTGAACAAGGCGCAATCTTGACGACACAAACCAACCTGGTGTCCATTTATTTGTGTTCAACACAACAATGCAAAATAGTTTCAATAATCACCCATCCCTGCAATAAGCCGGTTATTCAAGGACAACAATTATTTATTTTCTGTTACATCTACCGCACTATAACTATTTGTACAATCTTCACGGACCAGCAACAATCATCAGCTCCTTGCAAGAATATAAAAGTGTCAGTAGTTATTCCAGAGAAAAGGGCGAAAAAGAAACACGATGCTTGGTCGATTTTGAAACGGACATTGCCAATTTGCAACACTTTCTTGGTTTCTTCTCCCCCAGCCAAAACAAAAACCGACCATTTGGACGATGGTTCAATTTTCAATGGCTCGGAGCAGCCCAACCATTGCTGTGGTCATGTGGCGCGTGTAGACCCGTTCTCCCACGCCGCAGCCCGCACATCGCGACCTGCCTGCCGGCTCTCCAGTACCAAATCCAAAGCCACGTTGGCTGAGCAAAACCACGAAATAAAAACAAAATGAGAAAAAAGAAACCCGGTATTTACGTCCGTTCGATCGCCATCCAGCCGCCAGGATTCAAAACGCGAACGAGACGTTGGACGAACGGCTCTACGTCGGTGTCGTTCAACGTTCGGACCGCGGCGTCGCAGTTTATACGCCCCACGTCACGTCCTTTCCCGGAGACCGGACCTCCGAAATCTTGGAGAGCTACGAGCAATATTCGCGTGGGTTTCCGGGAGCACGAATTTCCGTTTGTGCCCTCGGGGCGCGTGTTAACTGCTGAAAAGGAAAGTTTTGCCGGGTCATTTCGCTCCAGCCGTTAATTGCCTCACGTGGTGGAGAGGGTGGTTAGTCCCCTGGCCGCGTGTGACACTGACAGGCAGCTGATTGTAAATTCGCTTTTCTCTACCCAATACTAGAAGGATAAGGACTGTGTAAATCCCTTGCAAAAAAAAAGGACTGTGTAAAGTGCAGTTCAAAAAAAAAGGGGGACTCTGTAAAGTGTCAGCGCGTAATGACGAAAGGCCCGTTAATTGTTGCGCTCTTAGTAGTACGTAGAGGCGAACACCAGCCCCTCCTAATTATACTCGAAACCATATCATTACTTCGTAGTACTCTTTCGTCCCTAATCTTGCTTGGACCAACCTACGAACTTTGCATGTGAGAGCTACATGCGTCTAAACAAAGAGGTTTGATGCTTAAAAGAAAGTTCCTTACCAGCTTGTTATAGCCAGCAGTACATCAGTCGTAACAATCGATTGCTTTTTTCAGCGCACGTTACGGCAGCACGGGCGGGGGCGCGCTCGCTTTTTTCTGGATCTGACGAAGCGGCCGAATCATGCGAGTCTCGGTCGCCATGTGGCCGATTCAAAACCTTCTCCCCCACCCACCCGGCCACCGCTGCCTCATTTAAATTTAAACATTTTCATATTAAACCCGTTCGCCACGAAATTCGCAGGCCACCTTAAATCCTTTCTTTTATTTTATTTCTCCTCAGGCACGGCACTGCTTCCTTCTCTCTCTTCGCTTCTCTCTTCTCCAGCGACGGTGACAGGGAGGGAGGCGCACGCGAGGCGAGCTGTGGAGGCGGTGCCACGGCCACGCGGGTCGCGCATCCGGGAGCAGCGGCGCTGGCTCGGCTCCGCCGCGGTGACCATTTCTGTGGCGGAGTGGGCGGTCAGCGAGATCGCGCGGTGCTTTTTGGTGATTTTTCCGACGGTTTCTGAGAGGCGTTTGCTGGGCGCGGGCGTGGATTGGCGTCGGTTTGGAGGGGTCTGGAGCGGATTTGAGGTTGTCGGGCCGGAGATCCCGCGGAATCGGGGCTCGGCCGTGACCCTTGAGCGGCGATGACGTCGGTGGAGGTGAGGTCCGTGCGGAAGTCGGCAGCGCTGCGGCCGCGCGTGCCAAGCAAGCTGCAGCCGGCGCGGTCTATGCCGCTCGACTACAGGTACTCCTCCGGGCGAACGGCGTCGGGCGCCGGGCGGCAGCGGAGGAGGAGGATGAGATGAAGGAAGGGGAGGTGGTAGGGGCCGAGGGGGAGGCGGACTCGCCGTACAGCTCCAAGGCCGCGACGGCGGAGGAAGAGGAGGGCGAGAAGACTGGAGGCGGCGACGCCGGCGAGGAGGTTGAGTCGGTGGCCGCGGCCACGCCCAGGCGAGTGTCGCCGACTGCTGCTGCGAGCCCGTCGCAGGGCGACTCCAGGTGGGGTGACACGAGCTCCTACGGCGCTAAAAAGGTGTGCTTTCTTTTGCCCTTCCATTTCTGATGCTTTTGAAATGTGAGAATTGTTAATTCAGGTATTGCGAAAAATGGTTTGGTGAAATCATACAAATGCGATGCTGACTGCTATGGCGGGTAGTTTTCTGTCTTATATACCTGAAATCAATCTCTAGGATGTGCTATGCCAATTACCAAGTGTTTCTCTCTCTCTTTCTTTTTGCCGAGATGTGTTCTCTTTGTGGTTAAGAGTGTTTTTTACATAAGATTCGCTTATAAATGTACTAATTGGTATGCAAACTTTTGGCAATTTGAATCTTGAGATCAGAATGTGACCTCTGTAGTTCTGGCCTTCTTGTTTGTTGTTGCAATGGTATCTCATGACCCTTGTCCCTAGCAATATCGGTAGCATAAATGTGACATGAGAAGTGATCTATCTTCTATGTTGTGAATATCGATGCATTTTGTTTGGTTTTTACTTCAAAACAACTTTTCTGCCATCTCTCAAAGAGTTAGGGAAAATTTAAGTTCATACTAGATTTTAGTAAGAAGTTCTAAGAACTACTTCGGCAACTACAGCGTATTAACACTAAAAGAAGCATCCAGTTGTTTGGTCACATTTCAGGAAGCCTGTCTCTGCTATTGTATTTATTATTCCCCAATTCATGGCAGGCCTTTTGAATTTCGAAGATTCACGTGTAGATATGCTACATATTATACGTTTACATTGGCTGACTTTGGCAGCGTGCAATTCAAATCTTCGATGCTTATTTCATTTTTCAGAACTTGGAGTACAATGTCAATTCAAATTCTACCCTATTTGTGTTGCAGAACCATAGAGTTTTCTGTCAGCTTCCAAATGGTGATTGGGCATTGTGCACTGTACTTACAACCTCCGGTGACGAGTCAGTTCTAAAGGTTTCTGAAGGGAAAGTAAGCACCTGATTTGTTTCTAAGAGGTCCTGATATGACATTATCACTTTGATAGTATGTTCATTTGACACCTATCTTCCAATTTGAAGGTGCTGAGATTAAAAACGGAGAGCCTTCAGCATGCAAATCCTGAAATTCTTGATGGAGTGGATGATCTCATGCAGCTAAGTTACGGCGACTCCAGGTGGGGTGACACGAGCTCCTACGGCGCTAAAAAGGTGTGCTTTCTTTTGCCCTTCCATTTCTGATGCTTTTGAAATGTGAGAATTGTTAATTCAGGTATTGCGAAAAATGGTTTGGTGAAATCATACAAATGCGATGCTGACTGCTATGGCGGGTAGTTTTCTGTCTTATATACCTGAAATCAATCTCTAGGATGTGCTATGCCAATTACCAAGTGTTTCTCTCTCTCTTTCTTTTTGCCGAGATGTGTTCTCTTTGTGGTTAAGAGTGTTTTTTACATAAGATTCGCTTATAAATGTACTAATTGGTATGCAAACTTTTGGCAATTTGAATCTTGAGATCAGAATGTGACCTCTGTAGTTCTGGCCTTCTTGTTTGTTGTTGCAATGGTATCTCATGACCCTTGTCCCTAGCAATATCGGTAGCATAAATGTGACATGAGAAGTGATCTATCTTCTATGTTGTGAATATCGATGCATTTTGTTTGGTTTTTACTTCAAAACAACTTTTCTGCCATCTCTCAAAGAGTTAGGGAAAATTTAAGTTCATACTAGATTTTAGTAAGAAGTTCTAAGAACTACTTCGGCAACTACAGCGTATTAACACTAAAAGAAGCATCCAGTTGTTTGGTCACATTTCAGGAAGCCTGTCTCTGCTATTGTATTTATTATTCCCCAATTCATGGCAGGCCTTTTGAATTTCGAAGATTCACGTGTAGATATGCTACATATTATACGTTTACATTGGCTGACTTTGGCAGCGTGCAATTCAAATCTTCGATGCTTATTTCATTTTTCAGAACTTGGAGTACAATGTCAATTCAAATTCTACCCTATTTGTGTTGCAGAACCATAGAGTTTTCTGTCAGCTTCCAAATGGTGATTGGGCATTGTGCACTGTACTTACAACCTCCGGTGACGAGTCAGTTCTAAAGGTTTCTGAAGGGAAAGTAAGCACCTGATTTGTTTCTAAGAGGTCCTGATATGACATTATCACTTTGATAGTATGTTCATTTGACACCTATCTTCCAATTTGAAGGTGCTGAGATTAAAAACGGAGAGCCTTCAGCATGCAAATCCTGAAATTCTTGATGGAGTGGATGATCTCATGCAGCTAAGTTATCTAAGTGAACCATCAGTACTGTATAATTTGCAGTATAGATACTCCCAAGACTTGATTTATGTGAGGATTGTTCTGAACTTCGTTTTTTTATCTGGAGTTTTATGGCTTTCTTATTGATAGTTGTTGTATTTATAGACTAAAGCAGGCCCAGTTTTGGTGGCCGTAAACCCTTTCAAGAAAGTTTCACTATATGGTAATGAGTACATTGATGCATATAGAAATAAAGCAATGGATTGTCCACATGTTTATGCAATAGCAGATTCGGCACTTCGTGAAATGACACGAGGTTAGTCCAGTAATGTTTATGCACCAATCTTGTTTGTACATCTACTTTTATACCTAACTAAGTGTTTTGACCATTTTCAGATGAAGTTAATCAGTCTATTATTATAAGGTTGGTAAGTTTTGTTTTCCAGTGGGATATTGTTAGTGTAATAAAACCCTGAATTTAGTTGATAAATGATGGTATGAGAATCAAGCTGGAAAAAGGTCAATAATGTCAATGTTTCATTTCTTTTATCTTACCAATTTGACAAATTGAAAAAAGAGTGTCAGTCCATCCAAGTACATTTGTTTTTGCTGGTTGCCTCACTGATAGAGAAAATCGTGTGTTGATGATGAAAAAATAAGTGTTGTTTGGCTTACTAGAATCCTAATTTGAGTGGTCTTCCAGGAAATAAAATATGCATATTTACCATGTTCCCTTTCTTTGTGGTTCACTGAAGTAAGTAAAAGATTGGTGTATCATTCTTTATTATGTAACACGAAACCTTATGTTTCTTGTATATTCAGTAGTATGCTGTGGAAATGTATGATAACTATTTCATGTTATTGAAACATTTTTTTTAAAAAAAAGTTAAGTTGTTTTTTATGCAAGCGTTATAGGCCATTTGATATCGATTCTATTTATAATCTCGTTGCACTATTAGATAATTTGCATATCAATGATGTTATTTTCTATTTTGTTATGTAGTGGCGAAAGTGGAGCAGGAAAGACAGAAACTGCAAAAATTGCGATGCAGTATCTAGCTGCTCTAGGTGGTGGAAGTGGCATTGAATATGAAATTCTACAGACTAACCCGATACTTGAGGCTTTTGGCAATGCAAAGACATTAAGAAATGATAACTCAAGTCGCTTCGTAAGTTTTATTCGTATGTGTATCACTGTACTGCATTTTGGAATAAAGTTTACTAATCATGATTCTGACTTGCAGGGAAAGCTTATTGAAATTCATTTCAGTACAACTGGAAGGATATGTGGTGCTATGATTCAAACATGTATGCAACTGGTGTTGATCTTCTTTTCCTCTATTATTAGCATTTTTTGACATTAAATTTCTAACTATGGTTGATGAAATTTTCTGATTATCTCAATGGAAGAACAGTTTTACTTGAGAAGGTAAATTCTAGTCTTATGGTCATCTTTATGAGAAACGATAACTGTGGTTTTTATTATAATAGGAAGTCTAATATGTCTCATCCCTTTTCCACCATGGCAGTCCAGAGTTGTACAATGTGCAGTCGGCGAGCGATCCTACCACATATTTTATCAGCTATGTGCTGGTGCACATGCAACTCTTAGAGGTACATTCATTCACTCCGACACAATTGGGATGATCTCATTTATTATTCTATCCTTTCAGAAGGTCCAGCTTGTTCTACATTTGAAATGAGCTATAATTTGTTTGTCTCTGTTTCCATTGGTTCTTGATGATAGTTCCATGTTGCTTGTGTTGTTGCTCCTCTCTTTTCCTCTGCGTAGTCCTTGAGCTGATCATATAACTTTTTCGTACTTTGGATACAGAGAAGTTGAATTTGAAGAAGGTGGACGAGTACAAATATCTCAAGCAGAGCTGTTGTTATTCAATTGCTGGCGTTGATGATGCTCAAATGTTTCGGACCGTAACGGTACAATATTTTTTACGCCAACATTCCCTATTCTTATATTAACTGGCTGAGCTACTTTCTTTTTAAGCTTCTCCTTAGGCGTGTCTGTTCTTTGCCACTCACATTTGCTGACTTCTACACTTTAGGAAGCTATGAACATCGTCCACATCAGCAAAGAGGACCAAGAGAATGTTTTTGCAATGATCTCTGCTGTCCTGTGGCTGGGGGATGTATCGTTCACAGTAATGGATAATGAGGATCATGTTGAAATCGTCGTGGATGAAGGTAATGGAAAACATTTGATCGCCGATGAATAATTCTGTGGTATCTGCTTCCTGCCCCTCACTATGCTAATTTGTTGGCTACCATTTTATCATCGTTATTTCAGCAAATTAGCTCTAGTTTCTGTCTCTAGCACGTTATGATGGTAACAAGATTTTGGAGTTACCTTGTTTTGTTTTGGAGTCCTCAAGTTTGAAACTGCTTCTTTCCACAAACCTAAATCAAATGCTTTTCCATATGAAATAAATCTGTATTACTGGTGTGGAACTGTTGATGATTTCTGATCTTTTGTATGACGCGTGGTGAGTCTCTATAAGCATGTTTTAAAATGCTCGTGTTCCCATAGATGATCAAGGTTTTTTGTTGTTATTGCTGTAAATGGCAATTGCATGAAATTTTTCCCCGTACTGCAGTCTAGAGCTATGTGATCCTGAGTTTAAAAGTTATCATCACTATTTGCTGTTGTCGAACTAGTCTGTCGTGAGGAAGACCTACCTACACTTTCACAAGCAAAAAATTGTCAAACCACAAGTTAGTGATTAGACAGCAAGTTCCAGAGTGGGATAAACTCCAAACTCTGTTGAGTCCATGTGTTTGGCCTGGTTATGTCTCAACATGGAATTATTGGCGTATGGTTAAAATTATCCTTAGACGGTTTGAGCTTGAGATTGCTGTGGCAGAGTGCTTCTAACTCAAATATTGGTTTCAAGGAGCCTTCCTGTTGCATTTTTGTTAACGAGATACAAATTAGCAACTTGTATCACTATGGGGCTTTATTTTTAATTTTTTTATTGCAGCTTCAAAAACGGTTGCACAACTTCTTGGCTGCAGCATTGAGGATCTCAATTTGGCTTTGTCCAAGCGCCATATGAAAGTTAACAACGAAAACATTGTCCAGAAACTTACCCTTTCACAGGTTGGTTTACTCAACTGAAGCCAAGTTAACATTCATAGTTATTGAATCTGCATATCTTATGCATTTACCTCTCTCTTTTTTCCCCAGGCAATCGACACAAGAGATGCTCTGGCCAAATCAGTCTATGCCAGTTTGTTTGAATGGCTTGTAGAACAAATTAATAAATCTCTCTCGGTTGGAAAGCGACGAACTGGGAGATCAATCAGTATTCTTGATATCTACGGCTTTGAATCTTTTGACGTAATGTACTTTCTTTGACCTAAATCACATAATTATTTGCAACTGGTACTCATGATATGATTACATTTGCAGAAGAATAGTTTTGAACAGTTCTGCATTAATTATGCTAATGAGAGGCTACAACAACATTTCAATCGCCATTTGTTTAAGCTTGAGCAAGAGGTGAGTTACTTTTTTGTGTTTTAGCTTGCAGAATTCATGTTGCTAGTTGCAATAATATTAGACAATTAGTTATATAGGAAGGTACATCTAGAGCAGTAATTCTCTTGTTCACTTATGATGCTCTTTGTACTTTACAATCCTTAAACAATATTTTTTTTTCTATTTCCATTAATGAAGATTCATATTTTAGTATTCTTCTGACAGTTGTAATGTTGAACATTATTGATACCGCAATCTCATTTTTCTTCCTTTTTATTATTTTTCTTTTCCGCCTATGAGATAAATACTCCCTCTCTTTTTCTGATGACGTTCAGACAAGAATTGTAGTTCAAATTTTTACTATAATCTTTGTCTGAACATCATCAAACAAAGAATGGAGGGAGTATTCAGTTGCTTCTTGAATCTTCTTTTTTGTGTTATCTGACTGGAAAGTGGTGATTTTGATATTGCTATTCATCCCATACATGATTTTTGTAAGAAAATTCTGTGGTACCTATCGCTAAAATAATTTCTTTTTCTATGAACAGGAATATGTTGAGGATGGCATTGACTGGGCAAAGGTTGAGTTTGAGGACAATCAAGACTGTTTGAATCTTTTTGAGAAAGTATGTGCCTCTTCATTCTTTTCAGTACTCTTGACTTGTTAATAATTGTATTAGAAGAGTCTGGACTTTTGCATCCAGGGGTTCCAGCACCCCCAATAGCGAATTCAGTATGTTGCAATGTTTCAAAAATTGGTCCAAAAATCATGTATATAATGCACATGAAATTAGGTGCATCTGTAAAGATTCAACACCTAATTCGTCCTAGATGTCAATGAACAAAATAGACAAATATCAATGTGGCATTACTCATAGTGTAACAGCAGTACCATGTCTTTTTTTTGAATCTCAATATCAAAGATGAATTTAGAAACAAACTTTGCAGGGTTTCTTGAATCTTTGTGTGTAATTTTTGAAACATTTAAACATGTTGTTCTCTAATGGGGATGCCAGAACCCCATGCCACCAATGAATTTCCCATACTAATAATTGGAAATGGTATGCATTCATTCTTGTTCCTGAAAGCACTATGCAGCAGTACTTCAGGGGGTGGGGGGGGGGGGGGGTCTTCCTACTGTATTTCACAACATGCAAAGCGGAGTGATACTGCCTACTAGGATGCTTGATCCATTATTGATAAGGGAAAAGACTTGTTTGTTTTCTTGACCTTGCTTTAGTTTCTGTGAGACATATCGTAGTTTATTGTGACCAGTATTTCAAGCAAACAGAGTTATTGTTTTTGTGTTTTATATTCAAATTGTGGTAATAACTAGCACTAATAAAAGGAGGACCCTGTATCCTTTGTAGTGGGAGGTGATTGGGTAACATTCCTTGGGATCTGAATACTTTGATAACACATAGAAAACTAACGCTGTTTGTGGCACTTCTCTTACTATGTTCATTTGTACACATCTTTTCCGTTACTATCTGAAAACTTGGTAAATGATTTGTTAATAAACTTCTCATCAACATTTCACTTATTACAGAAACCACTGGGATTATTGTCTTTGCTGGATGAGGAATCTACCTTCCCCAATGCCACGGACCTTACTTTTGCAAACAAGCTTAAGCAACATCTTAGCACGAATTCCTGCTTCAGAGGAGAAAGAGGCAAGGCATTCGCCGTCCGTCACTATGCCGGAGAGGTAGGAAGTTGTTATATTCGCTGTTCATTTTTAGAGTAAAGTAGTAAACAGTAAGCGATCTTGTTGAATTTCCATGTATGCTTTGTACCATATATGCTTCATAATCAGGTGGCGTATGATACTTCGGGTTTTCTTGAGAAGAACAGAGATTTATTACACATGGACTCTATTCAGCTCCTTGCCAAATGCAAATCATCTCTGCCACAAATGTTTGCGTCTAAGATACTAGCTCAATCGGATGCTTCAATATCTGCTCCAAATAGATCTAGCGCCGCCGATTCACAGAAGTTAAGTGTTGCTATGAAGTTTAAGGTACACATTTCTATGCTCCCAGAATAACCACTTTGCTAGATCTTGAACGAATCAGAACAAATGTGACTGTGTGGCATCTTTGTAGGGACAACTGTTCCAACTTATGCAAAGACTGGAAAGTACAACACCACACTTTATACGATGCATTAAACCAAATAATCTACAACTTCCTGCAATTTATGAACAAGGACTCGTGCTTCAACAACTCAAATGCTGTGGGGTTCTTGAGGTTGTCCGGATTTCAAGATCTGGGTATCCAACTAGAATGACTCATCAGAAGTTTGCTCGACGGTAAATTGGATCTCTGAACAGCTGCAGTATTTCTTCCAATTTATTTTCCTTTTTTTTTCTAAAACCAATTAATTTTGTCAGGTATGGTTTTCTTCTTCTTGAGGATGTTGCATCTCAAGACCCACTTAGTGTTTCAGTTGCAATCCTTCATCAGTTCAACATTTTACCTGAGATGTATCAAGTTGGCTACACAAAATTGTTCTTCCGAACTGGTCAGGTCAGTGGTTTCATTTATTCATTTTCCTGGTAATGACTTCATTAGGGTGTAAAGGTGTTAGCCTCACTGCATGTTTACAAACTATGTATCATCTTAGCATTTCTCTTTTCAATAAGAGTTTAGTGAAAATTTTCTTGTGTTAATATGGGTTTTGATTTTGGGAACTGAAGATTGGCATGCTTGAAGATACTCGTAATCGTACTCTGCATGGTATTTTGAGGGTTCAGAGCTGTTTTAGAGGGCATCAAGCCCGTCATCATGCAAGAGAAAGAATAAGCGGAGTTTTAGCTCTTCAATCATGTATGTCTTCCTAACTATCATATTTCTGTATTTATATGTATTTCACTGTACTCTTCTGGTGTGTTTCCACTTGAGTTACCGTATGAAATGGACTTATTCTTCTTAACTCGCAGTCATTCGCGTTGAGAATGCAAGAACACATTATTCGGCTCTGTTGAGGAAACATAGGGCAGCAACTATGTTGCAAAGCAATGTAAGATGCTGGCTCGCAAGAAGATATTTCATAACAGTCCGGAAGGCTTCAGTTGTAATACAATCTGGTATGTAGATTCGTTGTTCTATCCCTTTATAAATTCATTGAAAAGAAGTGGTATTCTGACCCACTTTGATTCCTTCATATATTCATAACATGCAGGTATCCGTGGCAGTCTTGTTCGAAGATGTGATGGCAATGTTGATCTAATAAATGTATTCAGAGAGTTTGAATCGAAGCAGGTACAAAATCAAAGGATTAACATGTGCCTCATACTGTTTTGCTGACACATTATATACATGAATATTATCTTCCTCGTAAACCTGAAGTACTCTGTAGTGTTGCTCTTTTTCTCTTCATAAATTTAAATGGGCATGAATTTTATATTATTAAATTCTTTCAGGAGGCAGAAGGTGACCAAATTTTCATCAAGGCATCAGTCCTTGCTGAGCTACAGAGGCGGATACTAAAAGCCGAGGCCACTGTTCGAGAAAAGGATGAAGAGAACGAGATGCTTCACCAGAAGCTTCAGCAATACGAAAATAGATGGCAAGAGTATGAGCAGAAAATGAAAGCTATGGAGGAAATGTGGCAGAAGCAAATGCGATCATTGCAAGCAGGCCTATCTGTAGCAAAGAAGAGCCTTGCTCAGGATGATACACCTCGGATGTCCGACTCATCAGTGGACCAGAGCTGGGAGGGCAACGGGAATCATGTGGGTAGTGGATCGCAGTTGGTCCCACGAACCATTGGGCGGGAAATGAACGCTGGCATCAGCGTCATTAACCGCCTAGAAGAAGAATTCGACCAGCGGAGTCAGGTCTTTGCTGATGACGTCAAGTTCTTGGTTGAGGTCAAGTCTGGGGAGGCGGATGCCAGCCTGAACCCGGACATGGAACTCCGCAAGCTGAAGCAGAACTTCGACTCGTGGAAGAAAGATTTCAACGGACGCATAAAGGAGACGAAGGTGATCCTGAACAAGCTAAATAGCAACGAGTCTTCACCCAACGCCGTGAAGCGAAAATGGTTGTTCAGGCGGAACACCTCCAAGTTTTCGTGAAATATGTATTGAGATATTGACGTCCTGTAGATGTGCCGGTATTTTACACGTCGGCGCGGTTGCTAGCGACGTAGAGTTACAATTCTTCGTGTGTTGTGAAGTCCAGTGTGTTGGACTAGCTTTGTGATCCGTGGAGGGCGCGATGTATAGTTCTTCCACGAGGGCCTCTTTCAGAGGCCAAGAACCACTGTTGTGATATAATTACTTGCTGAAATTAGTTGTTTGAAGGGGAAGATTGTGAGATTGCTCCCTGCTCCGCTAATCTTCTGCCCTCCTTCCTGTCTGCCTGTTGTAGGATAACATGTCTGTATCTGGCATATTGTAATAATCTATGTAATTTATCATCTATAGCCTTTACACTGTTTTCTTTTTGTTGACGTACTAAAATTTGCACTAATCCTTCTGTCCGAACGTCAACAAAATAAAAATAAAATGGAAGGAGTAATTCATATACGCATATTCGTGTTCTTTTGAGCTATTCAGCAGATCACTACAACTGTGACATCTTGCCAAACTAGTTCACAGCTAGCACCTGTACAACTTTTCTTTTCCCACATGAAGAACATGCTCCCTTCCTTGGCTCCTCTAGAACTTGTATCATTAACGCATCGAAATAAGCAAGCGTGTGCGTCAAACTTTCAAAGGGCAACTGTAGCAACTATTGGCATGTAAACTGATACTACAGGTCTGCTGATACTATGGGTTGTAACTTGGCAGCAAATTAGGATGGACATCAGATTTTAGTTTACCGATGTACAGTTGTGTTTTGTCATCCTGGAAGCAAATCACGTCATCGATTGAATTGCATGGTTTTGAAAATCCGATCTCAAAATTCCAGTTGGAAACTAAAGGGTCGATCGTGCTCTCATTTTGAACCCTCCCTTCATCGCCGATGACTTGAACAACGGCAAATCGCGTACATCAGACGAGGCGCCCCCACGAATAAACGCATCGAAACACAAAGGAAGCATGTGCATCAAAAGGGAAAATTAAAGTAAACAACATTTCAGACCAGCAAATATAATCGACAAGACGGAGTACTAGCAAACATTGTCAACTTCGTAAAAAAAAAGCGTGTGTGTTTGCATCGAAACCGCGCATGGGCCACACCACAGAGCTATTACGAGAGATACATCACATATCAATATCAATAGTTGTTTAATTCTCAAAAAAAAAAATATCAGTAGTAGTTTGACCCAATTAACCAGCAGGTTGAGATCATCTACCTAAAATTACTTATTGAGTGCACGAGCGTAATAGCTACGAGTGCGTGCGTACTTGCCTTGCCCGATCGAGCTCCCGGCAAGGCCTCAGTTCTTGGCGCCGCCTGCAGCCTGAGCGTCGCCGTCACGGATGGCGACGTACCCCGCCATCTCCGCTGCGGCGTCCTCCTGCTCGTCGCCGTCGGCGAAGCGGTTGTGCACGCGACCGCAGGCATAGCCGAGGAGGAAGCCCAGGGCGCCGGAGATGCCGAAGCAGGCGGGGAGCGAGAGGGGCATGCCCATGCAGAAGTCGGGGAGGCGGTCGGCGCCGGCCGGCGTTGTGTCGTCGTCGGGGCCGGCCTGGAGCACCGTGCACGAAGAGATGAGACACGAGGCCGCCGTCACGGCGAAGGAGGCGGCAGCGAGGAGCACGGTGGGCCGGCCATGTCGGCGAGGAGCTAGCGTCGGCGCGCGGCTAGCTCGATCGGTCGGCGGAGGTGTGTGGGACTTGAAGCCTGACTCAAGCTGCTTGAGTGAATGGCAACTGGCGCGGCTGGAGGAGGAGGCCGGTGGCTCGCACTGCCGTCTTTATTGTGTGGTGGCACACGGTGGGAGCTGACGGGGGGCGCTGAGTCAGTGTGAGCCGGTGAGGGGCCATTCCGTTTTCGGCCAAAGCTCGCCGTCCTCGACGGCACATGCACAATGGCAGGGCGAGCTGAAGAAGGATATGCCTAATTAGATTTTGGGAAGCACCTTAGATGAGGGCTCTATTTAGATCATTCATTTAACACATGTGTGGTGTAGATATTGTTGGAGTGTGTTTGGCCCATACAGAGGCCCATGTGTGTTGGATATATATACCCACCCATCTAGGGTTGGAGGAATCAATTCGGTTAATCCTGACTCTAACATGGTATCAGAGCCACCCCTCTCTCTCGTCTCCCTCCCTCAACCCTAGCCGCCGCCGCCGCCACCATGGACCGGTTGGCCGCCGTCGGGCTCATCTCCTCCCTCCTCTCCCTTCCCCCCTCTCCCTCTCTCCTTCGCCGCCGCTCTCGCGG
>LAPY01004503.1:5001-16201 GCA_000970635.1 Eragrostis tef | reverse complement strand
ATTATACGAAGTTATACGATGTTCTTGTTGAAATAAGATTTCTTTTCAACAATGTTTGCACTAGCACCATTCTCTGTAGCAGCAGATGTGCTTCGAGTGTCCTTTGCTCTTGCCTTTTCTTCCACATCGAGGGCTATGATCAGATCCTCTGTTGAGATATCTTCCCTCTTGTGTTTCTGGTTAGTGGCAAAATCCCTCCATGAAGCAGGGAGTTTGGCAATAATGCCCGCTGCCACAAACCTGTCAGGCAAAACGCAACCCAAACTTGCAATCTCGCCGGCCAATAGTTGCATCTCATGAGCTTGTTCTACAATCGACCTTGCACCGTTAATGGTGAAGTCATAGAACTGCTCGCAGCTGTATAAGAGGCGACCGGCCTCAGAGATCGCATATTTGCGTTCAAGTGCATCCCACAACTCTGTGGGGCTTTTCACCTCCATATAAATATCATCGAGATTATCAGCCAAAAGGGTCAAAATGCATCCGATCAAAATGCATCCGAGTGCAGAATCACAGGCGGTGGCAAAGGTATTGGCCTGCTCAACCGTGAGTGGCATCGCTGGGTGGATTACCCACACAACCCTATTGACATCAGCCAAAACTTGACCTTTGTCTGCCATCTACGGAAGTTTTGCCCACCGCCAAACCTCTCAGGTTTCATTACATCGAAGCACCAGCCATTGCTAGAATAGAATAAATGCATAAATAAGGTTTTTGGATTGTTGGAAATATGTGAATTATTCTAAATCCAAATTTTAGTTTGAGGCAGATTTCATAAACATTCAAAAACTGGATGCAAACTAACTCTCGCAGTAGGTAGAACAATACAAAATAGAGCAAAGGCGACATTGACTCACGTCAGGTTGGTCGGTGCTAAAATTAGCACAAATTGTAGACGAAGCAGAACGTCGATGTAGTCGATCGTCAGCGAGGCAGCGAACGAGCGGTCGCGGAGTTGCGCTGCCTAGAAACCTTATTGCTGCCTATCGTGCGGGCTTCACGGCGACAACCGTTCGTAGATACCGCTCACCCTTCTCCTGGTGCACGCAAAGGAAAAAGGGCTGGCGAGATCTAGCAGCTCAACACCACAGCACAACTCTCCAAAAAAGGAAGGAAAAAGATTATGGAAAGGAATTTTCTGGAGTAAGCAAACCTGGACGTCTCCAGAGCCTAATATAGGCGCGACTGCCCTTAAGAAGTCGTTTCCTTACTAATGACGTCCACTAATTGCAGGCAATACCTGACTGGCTAATTAATCCCAATTAATGCATTAAATCGTATATTAATCCTCTCTGATTAATACAAATTGGTTAGATTGTGGAGGATTAAAAGTGACAAAAAGAGATACGACTTGCAGCCACGCCACGCCACGGTCGCAAGTCACGCAAAAGAAAACGCGAAGAAACGCGCGTGTGTGTGAGTACACTTAGCATGGCTTACACACTTTCTCCCATAGTTTACTCTATTCAACCATGACCATGTGACTTGATATTTGAGTTGGTTTACTTCTCCTTGCACCAGCAGTATGGGACAAAAGTAACTAGCCACTTACTCTTTGAAATTCCACTGAATGGGCCTTTAAAAACAGCCCAAATTCCAACAACCCCATCATCCAAGCTGTGTCAAAACGATGACAAAGTCAATGACGCAAAACAATGGCAAAATCAAGGACTTTGGTAGGGCAATAATATTTGGTAACGATTCTTTCAGATCCCCTGAAGTAGAAATAAAAGGAGTGGATTCAGATTTTATTACTTGGTCCCTGGCACATTTTGACGGCGAGATAGAAGGGGCAGATAATCTATCTACAGTTACACTATTAGATATCGGCGTGTCATCTCATCCAGTCATCCTACATGATCGTGCAATGCCAAACTTGCTACTGGTCTAAAGATTCCTTGTGATCATTATACAACTACAAACGCAGGAAGCAACAGCAGATGACACTTCCCGGAACTAATGAACAGACGTACTGTCTGGTATCGTTGTCCTAGCTTCGTTATTCCGACATGCCACCACACAGTTTCAACTTCACTGATCGATGGTGCAGGCGCCATTCCTTGAGCCTGCTTTTCCGATAGAAATTGGCAACTTGGCATGACATTATTGGTCTCACACTTCCTACCAGAAGAATGTGCTTCCTGTTGCTTTTGAGTATCAATTAATGTTATAAAAATATGTCGGTTAAAAAACAGAAAATATTAATACTTGATAAGGCAAAGGGACATTTTCTTCAATATGAAAAACACATTCAATCCATTGTTAACATATTCCAATATATCAGAAATCGAGATATCTTTTGCTTATGACGTGAGATATCGATATGCCACATCATGGAGCATGGTTTCGATGACGTTGAAGGTACTGACATCCACCTACCTTGAGCCCATTCTCCTTGCAGAATTTCTTCCACCCTGACACAATCTGTTGAGGTCTTGAGTGTGTAATTGTGGAAGGTTTCGGTAAGCCAATTGCATGACAGAATGCTGGCGCCAAAGACGGCACAAATTGCGGTCACATTGGTCGCACAACTTATTTCAGTTAGTGACTATGTGATCCATCTATCAGTGGAGAATACTGAATTCTAGATTCCTTTATCACAATACTTGTTTTTTTTTCGAAATTAGGGAATTTTATTACCCCTGTCTCCGAAGAGGCGGCACCAAGTCTTCAGTCATTTACAAAACAAGGAAAAACAGCAACTGAAAAAAAAAACGAAAGAAAAAGGAAACAAAACCAGCTGACATCCAGGCAATTCGCCAGATCATGGGTAGTTTTCTCTCACAGAGCCCCTCCCTCACCCTGCCTGCGCATCTCTTCCTTATCTGCAACTGTTCTTCTTCCGGCAACTGCACTTGTTTCTTTGCTTTGGCATCTTTCTGCTCCTTTCCTCCTTTCATCTTCCGACAATGTACCTGTAACAGCAGCTCACAATATATATTAGTGCACTTCACACTAGCCTCCCATAGGCTATTACCTGCAAACAACCACATGCATAAACGTCTGCATAACAAAACGAATTTATCCAATATCCACCTTCGATATTTAGCATTAGCAACTCGCATAACTCTCCATATTACATCGTCTGCAAATTTTGGCTTTCGCCACAGCCCATACAGTTTTACCATGCAAGCACTACAGTTTTTATAACTATCAAGCATCTCACAATTACATGTGGTTTTTCTTTATCCATCAACAGTCGGTAGAAACAGAACATCTCCCTGGTGGCTCTTAACATACTCCTCCATGTCGCTCCCATACTTCATCATCGCCTCCCTTTCATCTGTTTTCAACAAAATTCCCATAAGTTCATATAAGAGATAGCAGAAAAGATTATTTGATTAATGTCAACCAGATAACGTTCTTTGAACGTGGTATTGTTACGCCACTTCCAAATAGCCCATAGCAGCTGTTCCTATCACTCTACTGGTATGCCCATTCCTGCATATATTCCTATTTACCCAATCATCCAGACAACCCGGTTGACTACTAATAATCCCCACTTCCTTTAACACTGACCAACCATGAACTGAAATTGCACAAGAGAAAAATATATGATCAATCGTTTCGTCACTCCCACAAAAGCTACATATTTTGTCAGATAAACCGATTCTTGTTATTGTTGGTCAACAATCATTTTGAAGTGCCTATGCATGACAAATGTTATTTTGAAGTGCTAACACTATGACTAAAGTACTTCAGATAAACTGATTTTTCACATCCTCTGATAGAATGCATATATCATAAAGTGAAGCATCAATTTGACGTGTTAGTTTCTGATTCTACAAAACGAAGGGTAGGCTTTACAAAAATCTAAATGCCATGTTATATCCTAGCAATGTTTCAATTCATATTCTGTCAGCAAATTAAACGAGTTCTACTGTACATAGCTTGCTTGCTCAAAATAGTAGGGAAACATGCTTACCAAGGTGTTCTCAAGTGTGTTGGTGGTATTGGTCATTTTCTTTATCGAAGATGGCGGCCCAATCTCGAAGACACATTTCGTTTGTAATGAAGCCTTGTTCAAAGTCATGGAGCCTTCCTGCGTCTTTTGTCCTTCACTGCTTCGCCAATCATTCTTGCTCTTGTACTTCCTACTGGACACAAAAGGGGATTCCAGCTGCTTTTGAAGCCATGTTAATGTTTTTCGACGCAGGAAGCTATGTTAATGTTCATACTTGATAATGAATCAACCAAAGCAGCAGTATCCAACTCACATTGCAGAGATGATTTATCTTTTCATGATAACGTGTTATAACAACATGCCACAATGTGGTCTTAACCACAAGGAACGTGCAGATGTCGCCTTCCCCGAGACAGTTGTCCTTGCTGGACCTCCTCCAACCCCGTGCAAACTTGTAGCTGTTGTTCTCGTATGGGCGACCATGCACTAGCCAAGACCCAATGCTGTTCATTGAGGTCTTAAGTGTGATCGTGCAAGTTTCCTGCAACCCGATAGCATCGCAGAAAGATATTGGCAAAGCCTACAAAAGTAACAATCACATTGGTCTGAATCGTGGATGATACTAACTGCTAGATATAAACTCTATTTCTTCAGTCTGATTAGAAGTTCTTGAAATGCATATACATGAAGATATTACAGGATATGCAGTACTTTAATATATAATGATTTTGTAACTGCACTGTTAGCATGCTCATATATCACCAGTAGTTAGAGCATCAAATAATCAAAACGAATATTTTGGTCTCTATTTCTCCATAAGGAACTAAAAGCTACTGGCATAAGTTAGATGCCATACGCTAGCAATGTTTCAGCATTATTTTTTAACATACGAGGTAAATGGCTGTGCGTACAAGTTGATTTTGAAGTGTATTGGTGTTGACATGCTTCCTTATCCATGACGGCGGCCCAATCTCATACACAGTTTTCCACTGTGATGATGCCTTGTTCGATGAAATCATGAAGCATTTTGGTTTCTTTCGTTTTTCACCAGGCCAATTGTCCTTGATCTTACGCTTCTGAATGGAAGCAGATGGTGCTCTCTTTTGCTCTTCGATATCTCGCAATGCTGATAAGACAAAGCAGACATAAATCAGTTTCTAATTCAGGCACGCTGATTGTTAACAGACAAATAAATTCCGAAATGCACTAGTTTTTGCTCACGTTGCTGTATTTGGATGTCCCTTAGTTTGGACTCTCTCTGGCATCCATCTGACTCAAACACTTTGATTTTAAACACCATATTGCCCTTGTACCTTAACAGTAGTGCATTAGCTTCAGTGATGCCATGAAACGCCAAAAACTGTGACCAGCGACCTACGAAGAACACATCCGACTGATTCATCTCGAGATCTATGTGCCAAACTTTACAAAGGGGCCCCAAAAAGATGGCCGTACTGTTGTTATTGGGTTGCTCTTTTGGCATGTAATGTTGCACGACCGTAGCAGGTATTGACTGCAAGAAGCCAATAACACATAAAAAGAGTAAGGTCAG
The DNA here is from genome assembly GCA_000970635.1 of Eragrostis tef. Lineage (NCBI taxonomy): Eukaryota > Viridiplantae > Streptophyta > Magnoliopsida > Poales > Poaceae > Eragrostis > Eragrostis tef. The sequence goes on along the minus strand of LAPY01004503.1, from coordinate 10,745 downwards.
GCCACTCCAACAAGAGGAAAACGAAGTCAAGAAAAATATTAGCAACAACAGTCTGCGAACCATCTTTTTCATGGAATCTTTTCGAAGCACACTGATGAACTGCAGCCTATGAGGAGCTTCTTTGTTGATCACGGTTGCTTAAACTGAACAAACATATGTTGTAATTAAACAATCAGTATGAACTGAGAATTGAAATTCATTACCAAATGGAAGTCCAGAACTAGAAGTTAATCAACATTATGGGCGTGATTGGTTGGTCAGTTGGCCCCGTCCTGGATGAGCGCCAGGGCCAGGCCAGCAGGCCGGAGCCTGGCTTTGTGCGTGCAAATCCGTGGTGATTGGTTTGCAGGCTCGAGGAAATCAGGTTGGGTGCGGGATGGTGTTCGGTTGACTGAGCAAAGGCTGGTAGCTGCATCTGACAAGAGACAAGGCATGCACCCGTACACACTCAGCTGCACCACGCGAGACAGGCTCGGGAGAAACGGATTTCATTCTCGTTTCTCCTTAGCCAGGCCCGCTGGTAACTGCTGCATGCGGCGGGACAGGCTATAGCCGCCGTGCAGGCAACCGAACAGCCGCAACCTGCATGCGGACAGCCAGGCCAACGTCTATCCGGGCAAACAATCAGCCCCTATATAAGCTCGATTGAGTACAAATATCTTCTTGCAAGCTTTTCAGTATGAATTATTTACAATTCTTGACTTTAGACAATCAGCTGAGCATTTTAGGTACTCCAATATTGCAATATTAACATATGTTCTCTATTCTGTTACACAAGTTCGACTTTTATAACAACAAAGATAAGGAAATGATCCTACATGAAAGGATTCAGTTATTGTACATTAATAAGATGGGTAACTTTTTCCCCTGGCTGCAATAGGGATGCATTCGCACAATTACATGAGACGAAACAAGGGAAACATTTCAAAAAGAATTAAAGAAACGTTATCCACACAAGAATTCATCGCATTCAGTCACAGGTGAAATAATTTTCTTTCAGACTCTGACACCATTGAGAGGAAAAAAGGTGAAATCTTTACCTGCTGGTGGAGCGGAAGTGCCGAGCTCCTTGAGGCAGCAGCTGGCGTCGAACGCCTTGACGGTAAGCACGCCGCGGCCGCGGTGGCGCAGGACCAGGAGCCACCCCGCGCCGACGCCGCAGGCGGCGGCGAACTCCGGCCACCCGCGGCCGAGGAACGCGCCGTCGCCGTCCCGCCCGACCTCGACGCGATGGAAATTGACCTTGCCGACGGAAGGGCCGACGACGAGGGCCTCGCCGGCGCCGATCTCCGCGGCGAGCGCGTCCGGGATGCGCTGCAAGGGAACGATTAAGGGAATAGCTTCACGGGTAGGGGTTTTCGCACGCGGCGCGAAGGGGAATGCTCTGCACTTACCAGGCTGCCGCGGGAGAAAGGGAGGAGGACCCGTAGGTGCTCGACCTTGGCGCCGCCGTGATCGCCGGACGGCGGCATAGCCCAGGACGAAGGTGGTGAGCCTCCGAGGCTCCGTCGGCTGCAGCAGAATGAAGTAGCCGGTGGACTGTAGCACTTTTTGGTCGGGAATGTTCACAATTGGCAATATCCATAAAAGTCGCCAGTTGAAAAATTAGGACTTCAAAGTTCCTGTATGCTTAATTCCTGTAAAAGGGTATTTGACAATCCCTATTGTCGAATTCTCATTGGTGCTGCTACTGCTATACAATAAGGCAGTGCAGAGATTTTATCTGCCTCTGCCCGGTGCTACATATTGGGGGATTCAGACTCGTATAGGACAATGATATGTTTGTTACTATGATAGTCGTCTGAACAATTTAGCAGGTTAGTAATGCAGATAAGTTCGTTTTCTTCTAAACTCAAGTTTAGTCTAGAGAATTTTGCTATTTAAGAGCATTTAATAAAGTCTAATGACAAAACCTTTTTAGCAGATGAGTGCTAATTTTGAGATTAATCTAATAAGCATAATTAATCTATGTGATGCTACAGTAACTATCGTCTAATCGCGGCTTAATTACCCTTATTAGATTCATCTCGCAAATTAACTCAGGGGTTCTGTAATTAGTTTTGTAATTATACTTTATTTACTCTTAAATACTAAGGTTCTCCGCCCTAAACTTTAGTCCTAAACGAAATGCAAATTAGCACAACTTTTACTAAATGTTTTACATTGTTAAATAAAAAATACAAATTAAAATTTAAGTCTTATATTTCAAACAATCTCGTCCACAGAAATCAAAATTGTATGATTAAAATCAAGGACAAGCCATTGCAGCTAAACCAAACGTTCTTTCTTACGCTTCAACGTTTGAAAGGAAGGGATAGACATTGATTCAATTTTGATACTTCCCCACAAACAAGCATGAAGTCCTTAACTTTTAAAAGGAAGGCTGGGATGGACACTGGCCTAATTTTGATAGTTCCACTCAATTAAGCATCACAGAGCCTCCCAGCAGCATTCAACTTAAGCACTTAACCGTGCAAGTCAAATTACAGCAAAATACATATGATTTTAGCATGAAACACACTCGCACAGCTGAACTATTTTTTTACTATCTTATGATCCTACTCCTAGCTTACCTACACGTGATGGTGACATGCCACTCGGTGGTTTCAACAATGTTGAAAGTGCAGACGTCGCCCAATTTGATCCCATTCTCCTGGCAGAAACTCTTCCAGCCCAACCCCCCAACATGGTGGCTGCTATTCTTGTATGGAATAACACGGGTCTGCCAAGCCTTAGTGCTGCTCGTTGAGGTCTTGAGTGTGATAATACAAGGTTCCTGGATTCCAATCGCCTCACAGAATTCCGGTGCCAAATACTGTAAAGAATTGCAATCATATTCGTCAGCCAACTGATGATTGTAAGGGATTGTGTCTACTATTCATATATAGCAGTCGATGAATGACAGCAAAATCTGAATTCTTGTTCATGTGGGGTTACAGTGTTTTGAATTTTCTTGAAGGGTGCACATATGCATAACAATGTTATGCAGAGCCGATACTACCTTAAAAAGATACTTTAATATATTTGTTAGATTCCTCTTGTTAGCATGGAAACTCATATCATAAGTAATAAAAGCATCAAATGAAAGAGTTGATTCCTGTTTTCACATTAAGAAATATTAGCTTGTAAAAAAGTCGTATATCACATATCCAAGGAAAATTTCAGTTCATATTCTTGCTAAATAACTGAAAAAGGTTTATCCTGTTTCTAACTTACTTGCATCGATAGAGAAATGATCGTGCTTACAAGCTTATTGTTTATTGCGCAGGTGTTGATCTCCTTCTTGATCCAAGCTGGTGGTCCAATCTCGACGACACATTTTGTCTTTGACAATGCCTTGTTCAAATAAGTCCTGGAGCCTTTTGGTCTATTTTTCCCTTTACGACTTGACCTGTTGATGTTGCTCATACGCTTGCTACTGGAAGTAGAAGGGTTTACCTGTTGTATTTGGTTATATATAAATGTTGATGATATTTGATAAGACAAACAGGTACAATTGCTACAGTATTAAACTCACATAGCGGAACTGCTTTATCTTTTCCTTACTACGCGTGACATCTACATGCCAAACTGTGGTCTCAACAACACTGAATGTGCAGATATCACCTAGTTCGAGATTGTTGTCCAGGCAGAACTTCTTCCAACCCTGCCCAAGACGGTAGCTCTTATTCTTTATCTTGGAACCAAGCACTTGCCAAGATTCAGAGCTGTCCATTGAGGTCTTGAGAGTGACTGTGCAATGTTCCCGCAACCCAATTGCATCACAGAAAGCTGTTGCCAAAGCCTGCAATAATTGGAATCACATTGGTTTCCGTATCTGGTTGACGATTCACTATAATCACAGTCCATGAATACTGAATGCTAGATCTTAAGTTTATTTCTTTGGGCTCAATAACAAGTACTTCAACAGAAAATACACGGCAGTTATTGTATAAGTTCTGGTATATTAAATCCAGTCCTTTAATACAGTGATTGGCTACTGGCATGTGCACATACCATCAGTAGCTAGAACATCAAATGCGTAAATAAATATATTAATCTCTATTTCTCTGTAAATATTTTAAAACTATGTTGATATTAGTCTCCAACTCCGCCTATGTTTGAGTCACCTCAACATAGCCAGTCCCAAGCCCGGATAAAGGAGGAGGGTTGTGTTAGGTTTGGTGAACCAATGTAAAAAAAAAGCCACTCTAAGTGGATATGAAACCCATAAGAAATTTGTTGTTGTTCTTGATATTAGTTTCTGATGCCATACCCTAGTAATTTTTCAGTTCATATTCTGTTCGAACACACGGTTGTCTTATTCAATAGCGAAAGGATTGTGCTTACAAGTTCCTTTGCAAGTGCATTGGGATTGATCTGCTTCTTTATCCATGACGGCGGACCGATTTCATAGATAGATTTCATCAGTAATGGTGACTTGGGCAAAGAAGTCATGGATCCTGTTGGTTTCTTTTGTTCTTCACTACTTGGCCAATTGTTCTTGCTCTTACACTTCCAACTGGCCACAGAAATTGCTTGCTGCCGTTCGTCGTCACCTGGTAATGTTGATAAGACAAAAGAGATATATAGTTGAGTATTAACTCACGATGAAACCATTACTAGATTCAAAATAATGAAAACCTGCAGCGTACATTGTTGCATTTTGATGTCCTTGTGTTTGGACTCCATCTGGCATCCATCAGCAGTGAACACTTTGACAGTGAACACCATATTTGCCTCGTACCTTAACAGGAGAACATTAGCTTCAGTGATGCCATGAAATGCTAAAAATTGTGACCAGCCACCTGCGAAGAACAGATCTGATTGGTTCATCTCGAGCCCAATGGGATACACTTTGCCAAGTGGGCCGAAAACAATGACCTTAAGAGTGTTGAGGCCTTCATTGGGAATGCATTGTCGCACAAACATAGAAGGCAATAGCTGCAGAACAAACAGAAAAGAGATGTCAAAGCATTTCCAGTAAAAGTGCAGACAAACTGGTAACCGCAGTCTACGAACCATCTTTGTCAATGAATCCTGCGAAAGCACACTAATGAACTGCAGCCTTCGGGTGGCATCTTTGCTGCTCGTGGTTACTTCAGCTGAACAATACAGTTGCGACTTACTACGATCAGTTCGAACTGAAGAAAGTAATTCATTAAGTAATTACAAGGTCGTTTATTCTTTTTACCACTTTCAAGAACTGAACTAATTGGTAGCAGGTAACATGAGGTTAACCAAGACCCCCTTAATTCATTACACTCTTAATTCGGCACAAGTTATCTTGCGAACTAACCGACCTAAATCACAAGATCATTCTCATTTGCCATTTCGAGGATCAGCTGTATAATTCAAGGCATCCAACACTACAATCAACTTTACAGAGCAGAGCGCCAACATTACGGACAAATGTATTCCAGCGTTTTCAGGACAAAAAATAGGATATGAACCTAGTGCGAGGAAATAGAAGCAGAGTTCACACTTACAACGGAAGAAGTAAAATTACACAACGAATTCGAAACATGTTATCCATCCAATTATCCCTCACATTCATTCACTGGTGGAAAAATTATTGAGAAATTGACACCACGGGAAGAAAAGGTGGAATCTTTACCTGCAGGCGGCGGACTGCCTAGCTCCCTGAAGCAGCCGCTGTCGTCGAACGCCTTGACGGTGAGCACGCCGCCGCCGCGGTGCCGGAGCACCAGGAGCCACCCCGCGCCGACGCCGCACGCGGCCGCGACAACCTTCCACCCGCGCCC
>LAPY01004502.1:10778-34168 GCA_000970635.1 Eragrostis tef | reverse complement strand
TCTATACATAATGTTTTTCATATTTATTGTTGATTGTTTGCATAAATTTTTAACTAAGAAAATATTTTTTTCAAAATCAAACTATGCAAATAATTGGTGAAAAATCAAGAAAAAATCACATGGACAAAAAGTGCAATAATATATATGTGTGCCAAATTTCAAGCTAAAATCTATTTTGTGCATTGAGATAATTTTTTAAAAAAATAGTCACGCTATATAGTGTCTTGCACGCAAAAGCCACAATTTCTCAGTGTTCAGGATACAAATTTGAAAGTAACAATGTCCTACAGACAAAACCAAGTTTTTTGAGTGTCCTACAGACAAAAATCCCATGATATTATGGATCCAAATGGCAGCTTATATGTAGTAAGCGGCAAACAACACAGTATACACAACTACTAAAGTATTGAATTAATGTATCAGTTTTAATTATCAAATAATGAACTACAAACAAGCTTGCAGATAAACGAAAGCATGCGTATGATTCAAATTTAAAGCTCCTGCAGTCATTCACCAACCCATAAGCACAAAATACCAGGAGAAAACAGCTCAAAACAACACTGTGTAACCACAGGCACGGATATTATGCATCAACAGAACAAAGGCAAATGGGTTTGTAATTTTTTCAACCACCTATTGTTTTAAGTATGCTTAACTTATTTGATCACCTGTTGTACGTTAAGCTTAAGCACAGCAAAAGTACGGTTGACTCCGTAGCACCTTTTTTTTAGTACTCCATGAGCATAAACAAGTACTCCAGATAGAACAAGTTAAGAAAATTAGAGAAGAGTTTTATCCATTTTAGCTCAAGTAAAAAATGCGGGCTTGTTCAACGCCGCTTTTAAGAAATAGAAAACAAAATAAATGACAAAATACCTTTGTTCAGGGAATTATGAGAACCTTTGTTCAGGAAAACTAAAAAGAACATGAAAGTACTTCGCTAGAACGTAACAAACAGACACTGAAAATTCCACTGCTACTTTGGTCTGTTTTCCAGAACTGCCGGCCGGCTGGCAAGCAGCACAAGTGCAACAACCAATCGGCTACCCGCTACCAGGAACTGTGTCTATTTAGGCAGACCTGATTTTTCCTTAGGTGGATGTAGGTCCATATAGACACTGAAAATATTCGTCTCTCCTTGAATTTGACACTCATCCATAGTCGCTTGTAGTTTATGCAAGCCAATGGCTCCCTGGTCTTATACATTTTCTTGCTAATCAATACTTCTAATAGGCAAGCCCAAAACCTTGGCTAGCGCACAAACAACATTCTGGCTTGCCATGTTTGATGGCTTCAACTCCTACCAATTTCGGAACGCAGAGTCCAACACACTCGGAGGAATTGAAATGGCAATCTGTTGGAATGAGTCGTTGTAGCAATTCGTCAAGCACTCAGATGCAGACCCTATGGTGCCCATGAATTCATGCCTCGACTGTGAATTCGTCCAATTTTTCAGTGAGCAAGGAGAAGCCGGCGGGGTGATGCAATCCGGGCCTCGCGCTGCTGGTCCTCCCCTGCCCCTCTGCTGCAGCTGGGGCAGCTCTACTTCGCGCTCCCGTTGGCGATGCGGTGGCGCCCCCTGCAGGCGGAGCAGATGGGCGCGCTCGTCGACCACCATGATCGGAAGTCCATGCGGCAGACCATCATCAACATGGACGAGGGTGGCGCTCAACGCGGTGGTTGGTCGCCGGGGAGGAAGAAGAAGAAGGGATGGGCAGAATCGGCATAAAAGTAAGGTAGATGGGAAATCTTAGACAAAAATTTAAGAGGGTAAAAAATTAAAAGCCATTAGAAAAGAGGGTAACTGGCTAGTGCACATTGCGAAGAGGGTCAATGCTGAATTGGGCCCCTCTGACCCGGCCACATTTGGATGGTGCCGTTCCAGGGTTTGTAGATGGAGGGCCATGGTGCGCCCCCACCACGGCCGCCCTTGTGTCTGTTCCTGTTCTTGTCGTAGTAGTTGGAGGGCTCGGAGCTGCCTGGAGAGGGCGCGCCACTTGAGGAGCCACCACTGTGGCCGTTGGTCTGGGGCCATATAGGAGCCTTGACCACCATGTAGGCATACTTCTTACTATAGTCACGGAGAGTGATGAGCACTAGCGACCGATCGAGGACCGGCTCCCCCAGATCAGCAAGGGCGTCGGCCATGCCCTTGAGATGGTGGCAGTACTCAGAGATTGAAACATCACCTTGGACGAAGGTTCTGAACTCGGCATCAAGGATCATGGTGCGCGACACCTTGTTGCCGAGGAATTGCCCCTCAATGGCAAGCCACGCGCCACGAGCACTGGGATTGCCGCGCCGTTCCCCATGACGAGCTCAAGGAGCTTGATGGTGAACGTGGAGAACCCCCAATGCTTGGCTGTGGCATCCATGTGGTACCAGTCCTCGTCGTCTGGGTAGGCGTCGTCGGAGAGGACGTGGTCATTGTTAAACATAGAAGGCAATATCTATTCTTAGAAGTGCATAACTATTCATAGAAGTACATCATGTATATTTGGAGCTGTGTCTCCGTGATGAACGTGTGCTATACGCCACGCATGTACCTGCCATGTATGCCTTCTTCTATAAATATGAGATGATCTGCCTCATGGAAGGCAGGCAGCGCCATTCATCTTAACATGGTAACAGAGCCATAATTTTTTCTGCCAATGCCCACAATGTCTTCTTCCTCCTCCTCCACCATCTCCTCCACCACCTCCGCTGCCATGCCCAGCTCAATCTCTTCTACCTTTGCCCCGATCCCCATACACCATGCCGTAACCATCCGCCTCAACAAGACAAATTATATGCTCTGGCGCGCCCAACTTCTCCCATACCTGAGAAGCACCAAACTCATCGGCTACGTTGATGGATCCATTCCCAAGCCTCCTAAGCTTGTTCCGTCCTCCACTGCCTCAAGTGCCGAACAAATCCCCAACCCGGCTTATGACCGGTGGTATGATCAAGACCAGCAACTCCTCAGCGGTCTTCTCTCCTCCATTAGCGAGGATCTTCTCCTTGATGTGGCGGACGCCTCCACCGCCAAAGAAGCATGGGACACCTTGCAGGGCATGTACTCTTCTGCCGTGCGAGCTCGGTGTGTCCAAGTTCGCATTGATCTCGCTACCACGAAGAAACAGGACATGTCCGCTGCTGACTACTTCCGCAAGATTAAAGGGTATGCCTATGAACTTGCTGCTGCTGGATCTCCTCTCCGAGATGATGAAATCATTGCATATCTCCTGGCTGGCCTCGGATCGGACTATGATTCGTTCGTCACATCCATGACGACCAAGAACGAGGCGCTCTCCCTCGACGACGTCTATGCCCACCTCCTGGCATTCGAGAACCGCCAGCTGCAGCACCAGTCCGAGACACGGCTCAACCTTGGTGCCTCCGCCAACTTCGCTGGTCGCGGAGGGTCCAGCGTGGTCGTGCCCGCGGTGCTCCGCCCGGCCGTGGCCGCGGACGTGGACCTGGATCATTCCAAGGCCGAGGCCGGTCTGCTCCGAGCTACGACAGGCCCAAGCGCCCACAGTGCCAAATCTGCAAGAACATGGGTCACACGGCTCTCCGATGCTGGTACCGCATGGATGAGTCCATTCAGGAGGATCCACCCTTCGCCGCTGCTGCTACCACTACTTCCTACAAGGTCGATCCCGACTGGTATACAGACACGGGGGCTACCGATCACATTACCAGTGATCTGGATCGCCTAGCCCTTCGCGACCAATACCATTTAGGCGTCGTCGGAGAGGACGTGGTCATTGTTAAACATAGAAGGCAATATCTATTCTTAGAAGTGCATAACTATTCATAGAAGTACATCATGTATATTTGGAGCTGTGTCTCCGTGATGAACGTGTGCTATACGCCACGCATGTACCTGCCATGTATGCCTTCTTCTATAAATATGAGATGATCTGCCTCATGGAAGGCAGGCAGCGCCATTCATCTTAACATGGTAACAGAGCCATAATTTTTTCTGCCAATGCCCACAATGTCTTCTTCCTCCTCCTCCACCATCTCCTCCACCACCTCCGCTGCCATGCCCAGCTCAATCTCTTCTACCTTTGCCCCGATCCCCATACACCATGCCGTAACCATCCGCCTCAACAAGACAAATTATATGCTCTGGCGCGCCCAACTTCTCCCATACCTGAGAAGCACCAAACTCATCGGCTACGTTGATGGATCCATTCCCAAGCCTCCTAAGCTTGTTCCGTCCTCCACTGCCTCAAGTGCCGAACAAATCCCCAACCCGGCTTATGACCGGTGGTATGATCAAGACCAGCAACTCCTCAGCGGTCTTCTCTCCTCCATTAGCGAGGATCTTCTCCTTGATGTGGCGGACGCCTCCACCGCCAAAGAAGCATGGGACACCTTGCAGGGCATGTACTCTTCTGCCGTGCGAGCTCGGTGTGTCCAAGTTCGCATTGATCTCGCTACCACGAAGAAACAGGACATGTCCGCTGCTGACTACTTCCGCAAGATTAAAGGGTATGCCTATGAACTTGCTGCTGCTGGATCTCCTCTCCGAGATGATGAAATCATTGCATATCTCCTGGCTGGCCTCGGATCGGACTATGATTCGTTCGTCACATCCATGACGACCAAGAACGAGGCGCTCTCCCTCGACGACGTCTATGCCCACCTCCTGGCATTCGAGAACCGCCAGCTGCAGCACCAGTCCGAGACACGGCTCAACCTTGGTGCCTCCGCCAACTTCGCTGGTCGCGGAGGGTCCAGCGTGGTCGTGCCCGCGGTGCTCCGCCCGGCCGTGGCCGCGGACGTGGACCTGGATCATTCCAAGGCCGAGGCCGGTCTGCTCCGAGCTACGACAGGCCCAAGCGCCCACAGTGCCAAATCTGCAAGAACATGGGTCACACGGCTCTCCGATGCTGGTACCGCATGGATGAGTCCATTCAGGAGGATCCACCCTTCGCCGCTGCTGCTACCACTACTTCCTACAAGGTCGATCCCGACTGGTATACAGACACGGGGGCTACCGATCACATTACCAGTGATCTGGATCGCCTAGCCCTTCGCGACCAATACCATGGCACTGAAACTGTTCAAGTTGGCAATGGCGCAGGTTTGCACATCATGTATGTTGGTTCTTGTTCGATTAAGACTGCTACTAGGCCCCTTACATTAAAAAATGTTCTTCATGTCCCTGATATTGCTAAACATCTCCTTTCTGTTCATAAGTTAGCACGTGACAATCATGTCTTTTTTGAATTTCATCCATATCATTTTTTCATAAAGGACATAGCAACGAGGCAAGTACTTCTGGAAGGAAAATGTGAGGCCGGCCTTTACCCCATCAAGCTATCCGACATTGAATCCTTCAAGCAAGCCCTCTTACATGTCAAGGTGTCCCCAGATCAGTGGCATGCTCGGTTTGGCCATCCCTCTACCCAAGTTGTTAGATCTATCCTACGTTTGAATAAACTCCCATGTTCTAAGGAGTCGAATTTCAACATATGTAATGCTTGTCAGTTAGGCAAGAGTCACCAACTTCCCTACACGAATGCTATTCATCGTTCTACCACTCCTCTCGAACTTGTGTTTTCTGATGTTTGGGGTCCTGCCCCCAAATCTGTTGGTGGCTATTCATATTACATAAGTTTTATTGATGACTATAGCAAATTCACTTGGGTTTACCTAATGCACGATAGAACTGAAGCCCAACATATTTTCTTGCAATTTCAAACTCATGTTGAACGTCTTCTTGATGCTAAAATCAAATGTGTCCAATCTGATTGGGGTGGGGAATACCAAAAATTACACAATCAATTTTTTCGGTCCCTTGGTATTTCTCATCATGTTTCTTGCCCCCACACCCATCAACAAAATGGTTCGGCCGAACGCAAACATCGCCATATTGTTGAAACCGGACTTGCCCTCTTAGCTCATGCATCCATGCCTCTAAAATTTTGGGATGACGTGTTCGTGACTGCCGCTTATCTCATAAATAGAATGCCCACACGTGTCATTGACAATTCATGCCCGCTGGAACGCTTGTTCAAAGCCCCACCCAACTATACCATGCTACGGATCTTTGGATGTGCATGCTGGCCTAACTTGAGACCTTATAACAAACACAAACTCTCTTTCCGATCCAAGTCTTGCGTGTTTCTTGGGTACAGCTCAAATCACAAAGGTTACAAGTGCCTTGACATGGACACCGGTCGCATTTATATTTCTCGCGATGTCATTTTTGATGAGACCAAATTTCCTTTTGCCAATGAGCCTTCATCCAACGTTGAACAACCACGAACTGTTCCAGACACCCAACCACATAGTAGCAGTTTTAATTTGAACACTAACCATGTGCTTTTGTTACCTGCTAATCCTCTGCCTGCAGCTTCCTCTGGTGTAGAAGATCACGGGCTCCTGGCACCTGAATCATCTTCGGGATCGGCGTCCGCATCCCCTGGTGATGCCGGTACCCAGGCTTCTGTGCCTCGCGTGGACCCAGCGGCCTCTGACTCCTCGCCCTCCATGCCATGCGCCCGCACCTCACCTGTGGTTGCGCATGCATCCGGGTCGCCCCCCGACCAGACAACGACCTCGGAGCAGCTGCCGTCTGTCGGCTCCCCTGATGCATCGCCAATCCTGCGGGCTCCGTCACCCGTACGGCCTGGACCAGCCAACCAATCCGGTGTGCCCGTGCCTGAAGCTCCTGCTCACCAGTATGGAACTCGCCTCCGCAACAATATCAAACAGCCAAAAATACGAACAGATGGCACAGTCACTTATTCAGTAGTCCGTTCATCTGATGAAGAGCCCACCTGCTACACCAATGCCAAATCTCATCCTCTCTGGAGGTCAGCGATGAATGAGGAATTTCAAGCTCTTCTCAAGAATAAAACTTGGCATCTTGTTCCACCACGTGCTGGTCTCAATGTCATTGACTGTAAATGGATATTCAAGTTGAAGCGCAAGGCCGATGGTTCCATTGATCGCTATAAAGCTCGTTTGGTTGCCAAGGGATTCAAACAACAATATGGTGTTGATTATGATGATACATTCAGTCCTGTGGTCAAACCTACCACTATCCGGGTACTTCTCTCACTCGCTGTCTCACGTGGTTGGTCTCTTTGGCAAATTGATATTCAGAATGCATTTCTCCACGGTCACCTTCATGAAGATGTTTATATGAAACAACCACCTGGCTTTATTGATCCGACTCACCCTACTTATCTTTGCAAGCTGGACAAGTCCTTGTATGGTCTTAAACAAGCACCTAGAGCTTGGTTTTCGCGTCTCAGTGGCAAGTTACTACAATTGGGTTCTATGCTTCTAAGGCTGATGTTTCATTATTCATCTTCAATAAAGGGGGCATTCAGATGTATATTCTTATCTATGTGGACGACATTATCATTGTCAGCTCATCATCATCGGCCACCACCCGTCTTCTTGATCAACTTAAAGCTGATTTTGCGGTAAAAGATCTCGGTCCACTGAGCTATTTCCAGGGCATTGAAGTGCATCATACCCCCACAGGACTTATCTTGACGCAACACAAGTATATTCAAGACATTTTGAAGCGCACCAACATGTCATCCTCCAATTATGTTTCAACTCCGATGCTTCCTACCGACAAGCTGATGCTAGCAAGTGGTGATCCTCTCTTAGCTGAAGACTCTACACGCTATCGCAGTGTAGTGGGTGCCCTTCAATATCTCTCCTTGACCAGACCGGATATCTCATTTTGTGTCAACCGTGTCTGTCAATTTCTTTCAGCGCCAACAACTAGTCATTGGGCGGCCGTCAAACGCATCCTACGTTATTTAAATGCTACTTCCAGCATGGGCCTATGCATCACAAAAACTCAATCCTCATTCCTTAGTGCCTTCTTGGATGCGGATTGGGCTGGAAACCCGGATGATCGACGCAACACTGGTGGTTATGCCATCTTTCTTGGAGGTAATCTCATCTCTTGGAGCTCTCGCAAACAGTCCACTGTGTCTCGCTCCAGTACAGAGGCTGAATATAAGGCGGTTGCTAATGCTACCGCCGAAGTCATATGGATTCAAGTCCTGCTGCGGGAACTCGGGATCCCTCAACATCGGCCGCCAAGCTTATGGTGCGACAACATCGGGGCTACATATCTATCGGCCAACCCAATCTTTTATCGGCGCACCAAACATGTGGAAGTGGACTATCACTTTGTTCGTGAACGTGTGGCATCTCGGCAATTGGAGGTTCGCTTCATTTCATCGAAGGATCAAATAGCTGACATCATGACCAAACCATTACCGACTACTGCCTTTTGCAATCTTCGGCGCAATCTGACCTTAGTTGCACACCGTCCAGATTGAGGGGGGGTGTTAAACATAGAAGGCAATATCTATTCTTAGAAGTGCATAACTATTCATAGAAGTACATCATGTATATTTGGAGCTGTGTCTCCGTGATGAACGTGTGCTATACGCCACGCATGTACCTGCCATGTATGCCTTCTTCTATAAATATGAGATGATCTGCCTCATGGAAGGCAGGCAGCGCCATTCATCTTAACAGTCATTAAAGGCGTACTTGGCGAGGACGGTGAGGAACATGCCACGCCAGCGTGAGTAATTCGTGGAGTCGAAGTCGAGGATGATCGAGACAAGGTCCTTGAAGTTTTGGACGGCGACGGCCTGCTGATGGAGGACAACCGTCGACTATGCTAGGGCAAGATCCCGAGCTTCCTCAGCATCACATCGCTCCTTGTTGCGGACGGCGGCGTCTTCCGCGGCTTTGCGCGCAACCTCGGCGTGTTCTTTGTCGGTGAGTTCGGCCATGGCAGGGGCAGGGGCAGGAGGTGGGCGTCGAGTGTAGGCGCAACATCGACGGGTGGGAAAAGAGCCAGCAAACAGGAGAGTCGCGGCGAGTGGGAGGTGAAGGCAATCGTACAACAGGAGGGGCGACCATTAGGGTGGCAACAAGCGCACGTCACACAAAGGGAAGATGGCGGCGACGGCGGCTAGGGTTGCGGAAGCGAGGTTGAAGGATTGACCGTGTCCCGGATACCATGATAGCGAAAAATAAACACACGATGCATTGAGCGATTGGTTTACATGCACATATATAGGGCTTAGGGCCTGGGCGCGATCCGCACACGCAACAACTAATAAGGAAACCTATCCTGGGTATACCGGACTATTTGTCTAACACTATGTTGCATATACATATCCCCTCACCCATTCTCCCAAAAAGACTCAGAGCAACTCCAATAAAAGTCCTAACTTTCGCCTTTACTCAATACTAGCAAATTACCTGCGTTGGAATAGGAGAAAAAAATCACAAAACTATTATCCTAGCTTGTAGCTATAAATGATCTAGCAAGATTATATATGGATATCCAAATAGATTGTCTTGTCTATTTTTTTCCTTGTATTGGCACTGCCACGAAGTTTGAAAACCCAAAGATTTCTACTTGGGTCTAGCACCCGTATATACTTATGCACCGTGATATAAACTTGACTGAACATTAAACTGAAATCAACTCAGAAGTATTTGGAGGGAGTAGAGTTTTTGATAGCAGTATTAGACATCAAGCAAGGAACGGCCACGTGCTATCTCAATGTTGTAGCACTCGGGTCCCTACACTGGTTGGGCTCTCATCAACATTAAAAATGAACATTAAAAAAGAAGGAAAAAAAAAGTCAACTCCGAGCCCCACTCGGGTCCCTACACTAGGCTCTCCCCCTCCACTCCTCCAGAGCCCCTTCTAGTCTACGGCTCCCAATTCCCAAACTCGAGATAGTTTTCGCCTCTGCTACCGCGCGCTCCTCCCGCCCGTGTCGCCTCCTTCCCGCCGCTCTCCCCTGGCCGTCGCCTGCCGCCACCGCCGTCGCCATGCGTCCTCTTCGTCGTCGTGGGACTTCGCGATGCGGTCTCCCCAACTCCAGCGCCAGGCCGCCCATCCCCAGGCCTGCCGCTGGCCAGATCTGGGCCACGAGCGACGGAACGCCGTTCCCCGAGCGTGATGCTGTCGGGACGCTCTTCCCCACCACCGGGACGCCCTCCAACGTCGCCGGGACATCCTCCTCCCACGAGGTACGACCCTCCTCTCTCCTCGATCCTCTGGTGAGCGCCGTTTTCTGCCGCCCTGAGCGTTGCCGTGTGCGCCTTGTTTCTGCTGTCCGCCGCCGTTTCCTGTCTGTGTGCACGTCTGCGCGGGGTTGCTGCTTGCTGGCCGCCGCCGCTTCTTGCGCGCGCATCTGCGCGGTAGCTGCTGATTGCTGGCCGCCGTTGCTTCTTGTATGCGCATCTGCGTGGGATTTGCTTCTTGCGTGCGCGTGCTGCCGGCTGCTGCTATCTGCTTGCTTGCTTGCGCTCCTGCTAGGCTGCTACCTGCCTGCTTGCTTAATACATTGTGGCACAAATGGATAGCTGCTACTTGCCTGCTTGCTTGTGATACAAATTACATGTGTCTGAATGAGACTGAGAAGTTCAGCTTTTTACAAATTGATAACTGCTACTTGCCTGCTTGCTTGTTATACAAATTACATGTGCCTGTGAATGAGACTGATAAGTTCATTGTTTACAAATTGATAGGTTGCCATGGCTGGTCCCCGTCATTGCCATTCCTCAAACCCAGTTCAGGAGAGAAACGTGAGCTGTGCCACAACTGGGCTCAGGGACGTCATGGCCCGCAAGAATCAGCAGGGGATCAGCAGCGCAGCCGCTGCGGCGAAGGAGAGCATGATGAAGAAGGAGAGTGGCATGGAGAAGGAGAAGGAGAAGGGGAATGAGGAAAGGAAGGAGAAGGGGAGAAAGGAGAAGAACAATGGGAGAGAGGGAAGGAAGGAGAAGAAGGGGAGAAAGGAGGCCAAGGAGGGGGATGCCTTGGGCGCCGGCCGGCGCTTCTTCAAGATCTTCTTCCCCCATCATTCCGGGGAGCGATTGGTGAGCTTCTTAGCACCCCTGTTTCGTTCATCCATGGTTGCTTGAGGCGTGTGTGATTACCATTTTTGGAAAATTTTTTGGTTGCTCTGTAGATGCTGCTTTTATATACCTGTTGTCATTATTCGTGATTTGATATCATGCATGTATAGTTGACAAGTTGCTATTTGTGTTCTAAAAGGGAAAACTGACAAACTCTTGTGCGTTGATATCATGTAGAAAATTCCTCAACCATTCTGCAAGTACCTTAAGGAGGAGGCTAACCGTCCGGTTTCCATGAAAGGTCCAAGTGGCAACACATGGCAACTGATGCTTACTTCGGTCGAAGAAGGACTGGGCTTCACTAAAGGGTGGAAGGAATTTGTTGGCGACCACTCCCTCCAGCAGGGACACTTCTTAGTGTTCACCTATGATGGACACTCGGAATTCTCTGTGGTGGTGTTCAGTAAGTCGGGCACCGAGGACGAATTGACTCTGTATTCTCAGCCTTCTGAAGTGGAAGAAGGCGCACAGGACGCTGATGCAGCTGGTGCATTAGAACATGAAGCATCAGCTCTCCCCTCTGAGGAGGGTAATGGAAAAACAAGGAAGAGGCTAAGGCAAGGAATGGTAAAGAGCCCTGCACCAAAGAGGCACTTAAGTGTCCAGAAGCAACCTGAGAAAAGGAAGCCCGAAGCTTTTGTTGATACTTCTAAGGCAGGATCGTCAGTCCCTGACAGTAACAAAGGTAAAAGATCCATTTTTTAAAGCATTTTAAGCTAATAGAATACTGTATTGTTGGACTTCTAACATTCTTTGGTCTGTTCAAACTTTTGCACTTAACAGATTTGACATGCATGTTAGACAAATATTCACGTTACAACAAGTCTTGGACCAGACCAAATGCCGTGCCTAGGGTGGGTAAATGTAAGTCATTCCTTGGTTCCTCCCTTAAAATGTTTCATTTGCATTTGATTTGATATTAGCAAGAGATCCAGCATTTGATGCTTTTTTCGAACAATGTGATAATTTGATGCTGTGGTATTTTTCAGTCGTGTCAAAGAAATTTAGACAGCCAGTGGTGATATCACAAAGGTGTCGGATAACTGAAGAAGAGAAGTCTCATGCTCTTAAAAGGGCAACGGAATTTAAATCAAAGAATCCTTTCACTCTGCAAGTAATGATGGCTTCTTATGTCTATCTGGGGCTTTTCATGGTAATGTAACTTTTTCCCCATATGCTATTTCATTTATATTGAACTTGAAATCACTCCTTTTATTTGTATGTGTGAAATGGATTCCTTTATGCATGCTGTAATTAGACTTTTCCTTGGTTGGCATATAAGCCCCTTGATTATAAATACTCAAAGTATGTTCTTAGCAAGCTAAGCATCACTACTTCTGTGGATAAAAATCTTATAGTTTACAAAAGTATCAAGTATAGTGAATTGTGTGATATCTCAAGTATTGATATTAATGTTTTTGCTGGGAAAAAGTTTACCAATTCTAGTTCTAGGTATTGAAAGACTAGAGATTTTCATAATAATTGATTAATTGTTATAAGTCCCAGACTCATCTTTCTACCTTAGAATCAGGGAAGAGAAAATCCTGATGTTGCTGATCAAAATCTGGTA
The DNA here is from genome assembly GCA_000970635.1 of Eragrostis tef. Lineage (NCBI taxonomy): Eukaryota > Viridiplantae > Streptophyta > Magnoliopsida > Poales > Poaceae > Eragrostis > Eragrostis tef. The sequence continues at coordinate 21,672 of LAPY01004502.1, read as the reverse complement.
GAAAAGATAAGATGTTGTATGCACGTTGGAAAGGGGGGGGGGGGGGGGTAGGGTAGGATTATGGACCATTCTTGGAAATATAGAAATGTTTAGTTTATTAAAAACTGTTCATAGTTAAACCATTTTGAGATATTAACCTGGTCTGTGTACGGATGCTACATGTCCATTTTTGCCATATTGATTATATTACCTTTGACATTCCATTTCTGGGAAATATTTTATAGTGCGTTTATCATATCTTTGTATCAGTTATATTTATCATACGTTTTGTGCTTCTTACTCTTCGCATTGCACAATTTTGTATCAGTAAAAACTTTCAATCGACTTGCTGATAACTTTGCATCATTTAGTTATGTAAGTTCATTTGGAATTGCCTTCTAATTGTTAAACTGCCGGGAGCATTTTTCTTAAGAAAAACTAATATTACATTACATCTTCTTTCATCTGTCATAAAATTTGCAATATGATGTGACAATTTTACCACTGGATCATTTGAGCTATCATTTCTTTTCTAACTATCTCCGTTATATTGCAGAATATCCCGTCTGAATTTGTCAGAGAGTACCTACCCCAGACAAGCAAGAAGATGACGCTCTGGGATCCTCAAGGAAAACCTTGGGAAGTGCAGTACGTGTATCATGAACGCTCCGTTGCTGCTTTCAGTGGTGGCTGGGGCAAATTCGCTGTAGGCAACAATTTGGAGGAGTTTGATGTTTGCCTCTTTGAGTTTTTAAAAGAGGACAACATAAAAGTTCACATCTACAGGGTTGTCCATCAAATTACTCCACTTCTCCGAAGCAAAAGCATGTAACAAGGTGTGTTCCAATGTTGAAGAGTGTCACTCATTGATCTGAATGAAGCTAGACAATAGGAAGACTGGTTAGTCATAGACTGAAATGTAGCCATGGTGGTCCGTCGAGACAGAGCAATAATAATTTGCAAAACAAATAAGTGACAATAAGCATAAGTTATGTACTTGTGTTGTGGTTGGAATCTTGTTGTATCAGTTGAAGTTTATGTTTCTTTTATGAATTTGCATCGGTCAGAATGCTATATTATATAGACTGCATTTTTAGTAATTTATAGTGCATATTAATTATGTTTGCAGTTCAGAGTGGGTACATATTTGCAGGTGTAGAAAACAGAAGTGCATGGCACACTTATGGTGATCAGTTTTGCGGGCTGGCAAGAGAGGTGCCGTCGCGTCGCTTCGTGCTATATTTTTCCCTTTGCGAGTGCTTGTTAGTTGATGCCGCATGCTAGTAGAACTTGTTGGCTGTTTGCGAGAATTTCAGCAATGTTGAAGTCCCTGCCTGCCGCCAATGTTGCCACTGCCTGCTGCAGCCTGCCTGCTTGCTTGAATGAGAAGTTCACATGTAAGATAAAGCTGATATCATTAAAATGATGAGGTGCTGTTTAGTGTAGTGTTGATTTCTTACTCTGGGTTGTGCTATGTGCTGAGCCCTCTCTGCCTGTGCTACTCTCTGCAATGTGTGTCCAAGTGAGAAATGTCATGTTTTCCCTATGTATACTTGCTAACTGATTCTAACCAGAGATAATTATAAAATAGATTAAGGAGATTGAGAAGATCATGAGAAAGTTCCTATGGAGGGGACAAAAGGAGTTGCGAGGTGGCCACTGTCCGGTTGCTTGGCAAAGAGTTATGCGTCCACTCGAATACGGCGGGCTGGGAATTCATAATCTTGAGACACTTGGATGGGCGCTCCGCATGAGGTGGTTGTGGTTTCAGAAGACGGACCCTAATCGGCCATGGGCTTCTTTAAGTGTACAGGTGCCGGCCAATGCTAAGGCGATGTTTGCTGCCTCCGTGATCACTGTGGTTGGAGATGGACAATCGGCCCTGTTCTGGGTGGACAAGTGGATACACGGAAAGTCAATTGCCGAGCTTGCACCGGCCCTCATGCCATATGTTATGGATTCACGGGCAGATTTTACAAGGAATGTTGGACTGTTATCAAGAATGATGTCATGGCAGCAGTTGGTACGCTCCATGGAGGGGATAGTCGTAAACTGCATATGCTAAATTCGGCTTTCATGGTACTCATCCCAAAAAAAGAAGAGGCCGTGAGGGTGGGCGACTTCCGGCCCATCAGCTTGGTTCATAGCTTTGCCAAGCTTATCACCAAAGTGATGGCGGAGCGCCTGGCCCCAAAACTGGGGAATATAATTGCAGCAAATCAAAGCGCATTTATTCGCGGCCGATGTATACATGACAACTTCATGCTGGTTCAACGGATGGCCAAGACACTATACAGGCTGAAAGAACCACGCCTCCTCCTAAAACTTGACATCACCAAAGCCTTTGACTCGGTTTCATGGGCTTTTCTTTTGGAGGTACTCACACATCTTGGGTTCGGACAGCGGTGGATCGGTATGTTGTGCAGCCTGCTGCAGACATCCTCAACAAGAATTTTGCTTAATGGACGGCCGGGAGAGACCATCCATCACCGACGAGGCTTGAGACAAGGGGACCCGCTCTCCCCCATGTTGTTCATTATTGTAATGGATGTGCTCAATGCACTGGTTGCCAAGGCGGATGACCTCGGTTTTTGGCAGCCGTTAGCAAGAAGGCGGCTCGGTCACAGAATGTCCATCTATGCCGACGATGTGGTACTCTTCCTTTCGCCTCACGTTGGTGACATATCGCTCATCAAGGGCATCCTATCCATCTTTGGAAATGCCACTGGCCTGCACACTAATATGGCCAAATCTAGCATCCTGCCCATTCAATGTGAAGAGGAACAGGTCCAGCAGGTTGGGTATTCCATGGACTGTGAGATTGCTACCTTTCCATGCAAGTACCTCGGACTGCCGCTCTCCATAAAGAAATTAACAAAAGCAGAACTGCAGCCTATCATTGATAAAATTGCAGACCTACTGCCGGGTTGGAAATCAGCGCTCATGGACAAGTCGGGTAGATTGGTGCTAGTTCGCTCTGTTCTTACAGCGGTGCCCATCCACCTGCTGATTGCATTGGACGTCCCAAAATGGTTCATTAAGGAGATTGAGAAGATCATGAGAAAGTTCCTATGGAGGGGACAAAAGGAGTTGCGAGGTGGCCACTGTCCGGTTGCTTGGCAAAGAGTTATGCGTCCACTCGAATACGGCGGGTTGGGAATTCATAATCTTGAGATACTAGGATGGGCACTCCGCATGAGGTGGTTGTGGTTTCAGAAGACAGACCCTAACCGGCCATGGGCCTCTTTAAGTGTAGAGGTGCCGGCCAATGCTAAGGCGATGTTTGCTGCCTCCGTGATCACTGTGGTTGGAGATGGACAATCGGCCTTGTTCTGGGTGGACAAGTGGATAAACGGAAAGTCAATTGCCGAGCTTGCACCGGCCCTCATGCCATATGTTAGGAAAAGAGGATGGCGCAAAAGGACAGTGAAGGAAGCTCTTGTTGGAAACAAATGGAAAGACGATTTTGGTGGTGGGCTGCCGGTTCTTGCAACGTGGCAATGCTTACAGCTTTGGGAGGTTCTACAACAGATCAACCTAACGCCGGGCACACAGGACACATACATTTGGACTCCAGAGGCATCGGGCAAATTCACCATGAGATCGGCATATCACAGATTTTTCTTGGGAGCTGTTAAATTCGAGCCATACAGAAGACTTTTGAAATCCTGGGCGCCCCTCAAAGTGAAATTTTTTCTTTGGCTTGCAATCCTAAACCGTTGCTGGACTGCAGACCGCCTTGCACGGAGGAGACTACAGCACCCAGACCACTGCCCCTTATGTGATCAAGATGACGAGACCGTGCAGCACGTGCTGGTCAATTGTGTGGTGGCCAGAGAGGTTTGGTTTCATGCTCTCGCCAAGGTGGGTTTGCAGGAGCTAACACCTTCCGCTGATGAGCAATCATTCAGGAAATGGTGGCGACGGGTGCTTAGGAGAATTCCAAAAGAAAAGAAGAGGGGTTTCAACACGCTGGTAATGCTAGTATCTTGGGAGATATGGAAGCGACGGAACCGTTGTGTCTTTGATGGAGTATCACCACAACCAGGTGCTATTATCAACGACATAACAGAGGAGGCCTTTCTTTGGAGGATGGCAGGTGCCAGGAGACTTGGGGAGCTCATGTCGGTGTAGGTTGATCCATTTGTTCACGGTGCGCGTTCATGTACCAGGCTAGTCCCGGGCCAAAGCGGGCAATGTACTATTTTTTCTTCTCCTTAATGAAATGACACGCAGCTCTCCTGCGCGTTCGAGAAAAAAATAATTATAAAATAGTTGTTTCTTGTTGTGACTTGCGATGCATCTATTTCCTCAATTCAATTTGTGCCAATCTCTCTGAAGTCGTTCATTGATTACAAGCAGGACTTGGTTTTGGCCATAGGAGCTATTACAACCTCATGGCATCACCATGGGTATCTAGGCCTCAGCTCTGTTCTCCCTGGCTCATGGATTACTAGATACGTGTTCCAATCCAAAACCCTCTATCCCTGTGCATTTTCATTTTACTGCCCTACGGCTGCTGCTCTGTTCTGAGTAGTCATGGTTTAGTTAATCAACAAAGTGTTGCTTACTTGGTACTGAAATATATGAGGACTTTTGGGTCCCTCATACTAGCTAGTATTATGATTCAACGGTTGAAATTGATTGACTCTCTCTCACCAGTACTTGTTAGTATTCATACTCAGTTTGTAACTCTCTTGGTTAATTAATAAAACTCCCTTCCCTCGCAAAAAAAAAAAAGTTAGTATTCATGAAGGACTAATAATTATATTGTTACGATGAGACCAAAATCAGAAAAGAAAATAATAGTAGACTAGTAATTATTGTTTTATCATGAGGTTACAATGTTCATCGGTTTGTAACATCTCATTTAGAAATTAATCTGATTTTGATTGGTTTTTTTTTTGTGGTGATTTTGATTGGTTAGGCTTCTTCATTTACCGAAATCATATAGGATTAGAGTTCTTCGCATTGCAACAAATTAAAACCGACCAGTGGTGCAACAACCTAATCGTCTTTTGTCTGGTTATGTCGAGTACGGGTGTAACCATACAGTGCCGTGATTAATATATATATCTCCCGTTCGGGAAAAAAAACTAATCGATTTTCTATTTCCTTCGTTCCCAGCCGCGCGCATGCAGCTGCATATCTAGTGTGGCGGCGCGGCGCTGCCGTCCCGGGAGCTGCGCGTTGGGGTGTGCGAGCGAAAGCAACACAAAAAGTCAAGAACATGCAACAGACCTCGGCATGGCCTTACCCTAATCTGGTCATTAGATTGTATCAATCGCATCATCGCATGTGCCCTGATTCGTCCCAGTTCCGATCAGTCTTATGCACTGGCGGCTAGGGTTCTACAAATCAAACTAGGACCCCATATTCATTAAGGTTAAAAAATTTGTTAAACAATGTGCTTCGTATTGACTGCTAGGGTTTGTGTTCTTTTTCTCTTTCAACACCTGCCGCCCGGCAAGTATTTCGTCTCCCTTCGTTTCCACACGAAATTAACAAAAAGATTACTATAATTCCATAATTACCCTCAACAATACTAGCTAGCATTCTCAAATAATACTAGCTAGTATTATCAAATAGTACTAGCTAGTACGGGGACTGAAAAACTCAATATATATAGTGCAGTTGCTTTGTGTACATTTATGATATTTTACTAAGTGTTAGCTAGCTAGATCCTATGATTCGAACTGACGTTGAATGCTAGAGTTCTCATAGTTTAACTATATGCTAAAATAGTACAGTTTGGAAGACATTAGCTGTTCAAAACTACTGATCGATAACACCGGTGCATTTGGAAAAAAACAGTAGTGTTTATCCTATCAAACCTGTATCTAAAAGAATGATACTCTATTTATCAATTGCAGTTCTATTTATCGTTACCATCTACACACAGTCATTTCTTCTCGGTGCTAGGCATTGTGTATCAGTTTTTCCCAACTTAGGAATATTTTCACCTTCAATGTCAACTATTTGTGGCCGCGGCGATGCATCTGTGCATGGAATGCCCATATGCAAAACAGGTTTGGCAGGCTGTAGCACTGTGGTCAAATTGCTCGTCCCTCAACCCGGACCACTGGAGCTCGGTGTCGCGGCTGGACGACTGGTTCTGTCTGCTTCCAGGAGATGGATCACAAGCAAAAGGAGTTCGATCACCGGCGATCATGGTGATTTGGGATGTAGGGCTGCATGAACGAATGCATCCGAACAGCCTGGTCTGCTAGTGGTCGACTTGAGCTTTGAATCTGAGCTCGATCGAGTTGAAGTCGGCATGAATGCGCTCTATGAATAATTTGCCGCCGGGGCCTCACAGCGCACACGCCCATCCACTGATCAGCGCAGGCGTGAGTGATCAAGTCGTTGTTGTTCCCCTCTCACGATCGGCATCGCCGCCACCGTCGCCAAGGACCACAGCACCTCGCGGGTCATGAGGCGGCGCTGGAAGGAGATCCGCGGCACCGCCGCATTTCTCGGCAAGCTCTGGAAGGTCATCTTCTCTCCATCAACCAAAGTTACGATCTCAACGGTTCATAGTTCATCTTGATTACACATCACAATCAAGATCATGATTGCCTCTCTTAACTTTGATCAGGCGATTAATAACAAAATAATACGAATACACACTGAAATGAGGAGTGCTGATACCTCCCTTAACTTTGCAAGCTAGGACACAGTTCGCTGCACTACCTTTTCATGGTCACGCCTGGAAACACAGGAAGCTGGAACACTCGGTCAATGCACATCATCAGGCCAATCTGTTCAGTCCATCATGATCCGAGCATAAAACAGCAAATTCAAGTTGTGACAAAAGAACATCGTTATTTGGTTCTCTGTTCATGTAAGTAAACCCATCAATGCTCTACTTCCTTTCTGGCTTGGGCACAAATAGGTTGATATATAGCCTGTTGGAGTTGCTCTCAGTAGCAATCATGCCATGGATTTGTACTGAAATTCGGAATGCATAATAAGGAAATAGAGGTAGCAGGCTAGCTGCTAAAGTGAGGAGCAAGTGAAAAAAAAAAAGGAAGGAAGAAAGAAAAGGAAACCCACTTGGTGGCAGCGATAGCGAGCACGCCGTGCGCAGCTTGGCGGCGCCAAAGGCGTTGGCGTGCGCGCGACCTGCCATTTATGCCAAGCCGCCTGAGCTCAGCAAGTTAACGGAGGGCCTCGTCGGCAGGGAGGAGGCGTTGGGTGAGGACGAAGGTGGTGGCGAAGCAGCCGTCGGTAAGGAGTCCTTGCATGGTTCGCGGAAGCCGAAACAGGTGGCGTAGAACTCCGCCTTGCGGTGCCGCGCGCGATAGAGCCTCTTCCAACCCTCATCTTCCTGGGCAAATTGCTCCCAGACGTCGTCGCCGTCTCTGAGACGGCCGGCGTGTCTCGCACCTTCGCCGTCACGCTGCCTTTCCGCTGTCGCAATACGCGGGCCGCACCTCACTCGCCGTGCAGCACACACACTGCTCCGGTGTTGACTTTTCTGAGTTACATTCGGACTTATTCTAACGACCACGCTGGGAAATACACCGACCACAACACACCACCAAAACAGCTATCACGTATGGATCACGCATCGTGCCATCATTAACAACCTTTCCAAATAGTGCGTACACAAATACAACAAGTTCGGATTGCCATTCTAAACTATAGAAATATACATGCCGGGGCAGGAAAACTCCGGTACAACTTTCATTCCGCCTTTCCAACAATCCCTTCGGGTGCTGGAACGGATGGTGGCTTCCCACGGTTTCCCTCGAGTTGCAACGCCTCTGACAACAACAAGGAAGCAATTTCTCTGATCCCAATCTATAACGGGATATAGAACAAGAGCCATTAATAGATGCTGGCATGAAGGTCGTGTGCCACCAAAAAGGAATTCCTTGTAAATTAAGGAATAGAACAACATGCACAAGGGGGAGAAGTCGGGAAATGAATACATAAGGTGTACACGTACCGATCTGAAATCAGGAGTGACAGTGATGCCATCAAAGCAACGGCAGAAGTGCGCCACTACCATGCCAGACCTGTTCCTGAAAAACAACCGTCGCATACAATCATCAGCTTCCGTAAACCTAGATAAAGTATACAGCGGGAAAAAATAAAACAACAATGCGAAAATTTTGCACATGGCAGATAGATCCACATCGGTCCTGAACATCTTGACAGCTGGATCATCCCACGAATGATCCCACCCCACGAAGAGATTCCTCGCTGCAAAGGCCATGCCAATTTTCAGCATACTCACGATGTGGGAATGCCACGGATCAATGACATCAGCCTTGCCCGTCAATGCACAAGGATCAAACACAACAATCTCATTCCGGGTTAAGTCCCAAGCATAGCACACCCATCGGTGGACAAGCAATAATGGGAAGAAAATCTGCAATTCCAGTACTTAAAGGTCAGTATGAATTTTTTATAGAAAACATCACCAAACTTTCCCGTGGCCACAACGGAGCAGATACATACCACACGGCGCTTCGGCACTAGATACTGCAGGTGCCCACCAGCAAGTTGCTCACGGGTGCAAACTTCAAAACATTTCGGCAATCCTGCAACTAGTAGGGTCTGCAGTGGCAGAAAGTTGCATTACCATTCAACCACAATAAACCTATTAAATTCCCCTACTAGAAATGAACATTTCGGAGTCCACAGCTGTACCAACCAAATTATGCATGATCCTACATGGCAGAAACAGGTGCTGCGACAATTACCAAATGGGACTCCAAGGGAAATTCCTCTAACCGACTGAGTCAGTGGGTGAGCGATTGCATGTCACCAAAACAAAGCAGACATATACAATTCACATCAAGAGTGACATTAGGAAACAAATAAATCTAGGCAGGCACATCAACGCAACCATCCACTTCAAAATTATTACCAGGAAGTCTGACTCCGCAAAGTGCCTCCAACGGTATCCGCCAAATTGCACATAAAGCGAATCGTCAGCTTGCTTGAAACACCGCATGAGAACATCCATCATATCCATCTCCATCTCAGCCTCCCCGAGGAACTGAGACCACACGTCAGCACCATTCACTTCAACGTACTTAGGTGCGTAGTGCACGAACCAAGCACTGCACCAACAGAAACAAACAAACAAACAAACGGTTAATAGCTCAGAAGTGCATTGCAGTGCCTAGACCGATGACCATAACTAGACACAACAAAAGCAGTTAGAAACTGTATTTCGGGCAGATTCATTCAGTTACCGCGTGAACTAAAAACAATGGGAACCAGTTAAGAGCAGAATTACCTCTTCACATCCAATTCTTTTCCCAATGCTGTGTACTGAGTCATCAAGCGTATAGCTGCTTCATATCCATATTCCGAGTCAAACCCAACATCCCACGGGGAGAGGGAACCCACGCTAATGGTAGACATCTGGATCACTACAGGCACATGAGAATCTTCTTCGGCATGCGAACTCTTGTTCAGGTCAATTCTCCTCGAATACTTGCACTGCCGGGACAGCATATAAAAACGAGCCATTGCGTGCATAACCAAAACCTCAACAGAAGGGCACCCAATGGTGGCCTCTAACTGCAGATCAATTGCATGGGCGCATCCGAAGAAGCTTCCAGGAATCCGATGATCAACCCTGGAAAGGCAGTCAAGGAGGATTGGTCCACGGCCACAATCAGTAGTGTGCCGGGAGGGCGAGGATTCCCACCTTGGAACGTCTGTGGATCCAGGCCTTCGATGCCGAGCTTGCATTGGCAAACCAAAATTGTAACCTGGTTCAACCATCCCAGGATGATCAAAACCACACATGAAACAACGTTCCTGCTCACATGCCTCCGGTACAATATCCTCACCATCCATGTCAGTGCTTCCATCACGCCCTGCATCCAAAAAGGGTCAAAAATATGTCATCCTGCACTTCGAATGAGATCATCGATAAAAAAAAAAATTGTGAATGCTAGCATTGCTGTTTATATCACGCACCGAACATCCAAAAAGAACTATCATAGTCCAATCTGTAATTGAAGCCATCCATAAACGGACGCACTATATTTGCAACTGCTCTGACAAGGTTCCTCCCTTGGCGAAGAGCAAAATCGTTCATCTGCCTCCGATGCTCCTCAATTGCCATGTAGACATGGCCAGCTACCTACGTTCCAAGCAACCATGGGGGTGATAACATAGATAAAGCAAATGATGGAGCCATAGGCGAACAGCACGAACAGGTTAATAGCAAATACATGCAACATCAGCGTGAAAAAAAAAAACAAGTATCACTACGAATTAGGTGGCGCACCCCAGTCGGCAGCTTCATCTTTCTGGCCATTAGTAGGGTATCCTCCCATAATCCACTTTGCTCGCCGACTTGCAAACTGCCATCCCTGTCTGGCAACCCGGAAGCCCATGAGTAACAAACATCAGAGGGTGCGCGCAACTGCATCACGAGACATTAGAAATAAATATGGACATCATCACAAGGTAAACATCACATCCGACAAAAGACATGGCCCCTATAAAGTCATCCACAATCAAAAACTATTGGTACAAGGTCAGAATAACTTACCCTGGATCTGCCATAGTGGCACTCCGCAGTACGAGCTGAAGATATAGCTTTGCAATCGGTGTAGATCATATATCGAAGAGGGTCAGCTGTAAATGACCTTACACGAGGAAGCAACCGATGGCTGCAGTTCCATACCCCCATATCAACACTATCCAAGTAAAGCACCCAACAAAAGTGTCAGAACAGCCGACATTACCTTCCAGTTGATACACAATCACAAAAGAGGATAACAAATGTACTAAACGTATCAGTTGGGTAGCCACAGTGGCTCACCTGAAGAAAGAGCGAGCAACCAGTGAGATTTGTCACCCTTATCTTCCTTTCCAAATCACTTCTCAACTTCAAAACTGCCTCAAGCAATCTCTGTAATACATAGGCTGCCCAATC
>LAPY01004501.1:12948-35222 GCA_000970635.1 Eragrostis tef | reverse complement strand
CCCGCTGCTGGACGTAGGGCCTCGATAGCCCGAACCAGGATAATCCTCTTGTTCGTCCCTTCCATTTTTCCCAACAAAATCACACCCTCCAAAGCGTGCAGTCTAAATTTACTTGTCGGCCAGATTTCCCAACGCCGACAGTCAGGTTAAGGATTTTATTGGTTGGATAATTCCTTTTGAAATTCTCTCATTTCCGATATCATTTCCTTTCAATTTCTCAATTTTTATTCCACTTTTTCTCTTTTTTCTTTTTATTTATCTTGATCCTAATCCCTGGCCTGTCCTCCATATATTTCTGAGCCGGCCGAACTCCTTTTCCTTCCTTGTCCGCAACAGTTCTAGTCCATAACATGTCAGCCCACACGCATTCAAAAAGGAAATAAATTGAGCATTAAACACTATATTAATGCATTTTTCCTTTATTTTTCTCTCTTTCCTTTCTTTCTCCCACCAACCCCACCTCTTTCTACAAATACAGCCCCTCCCCACATCCTCTCCACCCCTACAAACCCTCACCACGCCGCCAGGCTGCTGCAACGCCTCCCTGCTCTCGTGTCAAGCCATGCCACCGTAGATTGGCATTGGCGTTCCCGGCGTTTTACCAAACGTCTAATTCTTCCACATCATATTCAAAATTGATGGGTAGAGGATCTCTGAATCCTTCGGGATCTGAATCTCAACAACCATCTCTCCCTGTTCTGGATCTGTCCAGCGCGTGCAACGGTAATTCCAACTTTGTTCCAGCAAATATATTTGCTTATTTGATTCACAAACCATGCTAAATTGTATTCCACTTATATATCTCTCATTCCCTAGGAGGGATAACTTCGATCTATTCTCGTGCCTTCGGAAACGCGGGGCCATCATCAACTGTTCCTGCATGACCTCATCAAGATCCATCCCATTGATCTCCTTTCCATGTGAACTCATGCCCCAATCATCATGTCTCTATCGTGTTCCACACCATTAGGCATACCACTGTGCAAACCACGTCCCAAAACAGGCACCCAATTGATGGTAACATGTTTGTATTTTTCATTGTTTGTGCACAGCCGTCCTGTACAATTTTTCGAACTACCTTGTTATTCGAATTGCTCATAACTTTTTGGATTAAGTCCAACTTTAGTCCCTCAACTCTTGCCTCGGTTCAGTTTTGGTCCCTCAATGCTAATCAGTTAGATTTCATCCCTCATCATTCAATACCATTCATGATCGGTCCCTAAGCTGTATTTATGTGGTTTCGTAAGCATGGTCATGCTTAATACGATGGAACATGTCAATCCAACATAGCCTCTCTTTTACATGTCCATTGAGCGATCTCTCTAACAATTTGTTAATGGCCTTCGAAGCCCTAACCGGGTTACTGCAGCCGCACATTAATAAAGCCATCAAAGATAAAAGATCATGTCGCATGTCCGTGCTGCAGAATAGACTAGTTTAATTGAAATTCCATTTTTTTAGCCTTGCAATTTCAGGCTGGCGTTACCGAAACAATGAAAAAAGTTACTGAAAAAATTAAAAAAATTTTGATATGCGTAGGGAACTGACCATGCATCTGCTAGAAGATGACAAAATCGAAGAAAGCAGCATCTCCATTTTTTGCCGCACTGCCGCATGCAGGGGAGCTTGGGAGCGAACTACCACGACCAGCTAGCTAGTAGAAGAGGACGACGAGATTCAACTGAGTGGCAGGTTGGGAGAGCCAAAGATTGCGATTTGAAGGAATTGCCAGTGATGCGGAGAGGAGCAGCGGAATGGAGAATTTGGTTGCTACTAGTGATTTGAGACAGGGGGCGCGATCTTAGTCAGCTCTGTTCCACGTAGAAAACCATCTTAAACGCTATTTAGGGACGGATGATGAGTAGTATTGAAAAATGAGGGACCAAATCTAACTGGTTTAAGAGTTGAGGGATCAAAACTAAACAGAAGCAAAAGTTGAGGGATTAAAGTTGGACTTAATCCTAACTTTTTATCAGTAGTTCCAATTTAGATGATTCTTACGCCTAAATCCTCATCTCTTTGTAATCTATCGGGCCCTAGTGTTTTTATGATGTGTTACCTCTGTTTGGTGTACTGTATTTAATTTTTTGTGCTTTTCTTTTATCGTTAGTTCTTGCGAATCGATGATGATGTGAAGAAGCGGTACGAGGATATGAAGAACAAGAGTACAAGACCACTGAGCAGCATTATATAGACAGGCAAGTGTCCTTGAACATCTTGCTCCTATTAGTGCAGTTGGTAGTCCAGTCCTTGGATGCATGCTTGTCTAAATTTGACTCCTATACTATGGTTTACTAGATATTTTCACATTATTCCTTTTCGTCTGTTGGGTAACGTCTAGGTTTTGAGTAGCTTTATGCTAAGCCCTGCTGTATGTTTGGGATGGGAGTGTCCTTAATTTTGACTAATGACATATGCAACTAAAGTGGGATGGTAATGATTAGTAACATGGTGATTAGGAATCTGAGCAGAACGGTTGGTTTGGTATGGTGCCGACGTGCACGAGATTATGGTACGTGCTAGTTTCCTACTTAGATTCTAAGGACCGGTTCATGGAGCATGTAACCCGGCATATCTGCGCTATCACAAGACTGCGATGGGAGCAGCTTGGCCAATTAATTAGATGTCTCCTTACCTTGTGTGCACCATTTAGTGGTTTAGTGGCGCCAGAGGGGGCTTCTGTAGCGGAGGTAAAATGGACTCTAATATGCTGTTAACGGTGAAACCTTAGCGGGTGCATGCAGGTTTGAAGGCGCTTTGTAAAAGCCTCGTAGTGATCTCCTGGCCACACACCATAGAAAGTGTGTAGTGGCATAATGGACGTTTTAGTTACTGACGGGTGATGAAATCACGACTTGTTGGGTAAAGTGCTGTAACCTCTGAAGAGTGTAAAAAAGTCTTCACAGCCGTGCTCACGGTCACGAGCAAGCATGGACTTACATGATTAGTTGGATGGTCTGGTTGGTTTGGTAGTCGGGTAGTGGGAATCCGACGAGTCTTGGTAGTCAGATGGTGGATGTTGCATGTTGGTCGTGGGGGTTTTATGTCATAGTTGTAGGTGTTTTTTGCAATTAACCATATGTCAGCCTTTCTTTCATATAAGCTTGCATGTCATATGTTCCTATACTTGCGGAGTACGGCATGTACTCACGTTTGCTTTTTCCACCATATTTGTTAAATGTTGCTCAGAGAGTGAAGATGGTGATAGCAGGTCGCGTTGCTGCCAGTCGATTGCCTGTGGAGCGCTCTGCAGTTGTTTCTTCTGCTGCTATGTTTAGTACTCTGATTTGTTTTATTTAAGTTGCTTACTCATTATAAAATTGTATCACTGATAATGTCACTATATAAAACAAATGCAGGCATACATGTAGAATGCATCCGATTTATACATAAATCGGGTGTGACAACCTCTTTCTCTTAATGAGATTTCAGAAGACGTTGGACCCCTGAGCTCGTTTGTTTTTATGATATGCGAAAGTTCTCCAACTTTTTTTTATGTTATGTAGCCCTTTATGGGATTCAAACATGGTTTGTTTTTTTTTCAATTGGATTCAAACATGGTTTACTTGTATTGCAGAGAGTTAGGTCTTTCACAAGGGTCAATTTGACATTTACCTGTTTAAATGGTTTGAATTCAAAATTAACTTACCACCGCTCAAAAATTTAAACTTTGTTCATGCTTAATATGATCATAATAAAAGAGTAAATTTCACAAACACACCAAAACTTTGTCTTTATAGTCACAAACTCACCCAAGTATATATAGTGCATGTTTCACAAACCTATCAATAATTTGGGGTGGTGTTTCATAAAACCATCATATTTTTAACTCATACAATATTTTATACTCTAGTCCCACGTGTCAGTTGCATAGTAAAAATTCGGATTGTACGAATTTGGTAGATGAGTATGCAGCTAACATGTAGGACTAGAGTATGAGATGTGGTATGAGTTCAAAATAGGCACATTTGTCTGAGGCATACTGTGAAACGGTGGCTTCGTTCGTATCACACTAACAAAGTCGAATTCGTCTGGAACACAATACGATTTGAAAACTCTGGTGACACACTATGAGCATTTAACAATTTTTTTTAATTTTTTATCTAATTTATAAGATACATTAGAATTTGAAACTTGACACTAAGGTATACTATTGCATTATCTATTATTAAAAAATGGGGCTAGATTTTTTTCCATTATTTGAATCGTTTGCTCATTCTTTCAATATTTGATTTATCAAACAAATCATGCAATCAATTGAAAAAATCTGACTATATATTCTGATAAATAATGCAACAATGTATATTAGTGTTAAGTTTCAAATTTTAATATATCTTATTAATTGAGATAAAGAAAGTTGAAAACAATCGTCAAATGGTCATAGTCTGTCACAGACAAAAGTTTTCAAAATCGTAGTGTGTTATAGAAGAATTTGACTTAATTTGTTGGTGTGCTATGGACGAAGCCACCGTTTTTGAGTGCCTTTCAGACAAATTTGTTTTCAAAATATGGTGGTTTCTTGAAATAACACCCTAAATTATTGGTGGGTTTGTGATTATAAAACCATAGTTTTGGTGAGTTTGTGAAATTTATTCTAATAAATTGTTTTTCTATGAACTGAGTTTGATAAAAATAGTTCATGTGTATGCTTGTGTTGCAAAAGAGTGAGTTGTTATACTTAGCTTTCATTAACAATTTCATGATTATTTCAAATTCAAATGACTTTAAGTTATGAGTTGGCCATTGACTGAAAACAAATATTGTGTTCTGGGAGACAAGAAGCAAGGTCGGTGCCTCAAGTGTGTGCGAGGATGACTTGGACAACTGGATGTGGCCAACAAGCCTCAAGTCCTGACGACTCGACAGGGCCGGGAAGGGGTGGGCAATTAGCTAGAGCAGCGGGTGCTGTAGCGAAACTGATTGCAAAAGAGGGTAAATTGGCCAGGGGAGGAAGCAATGGCAGCGGCTCGAGTGAAGGAGAGACGGGCGACGAGGAAAGCAAGGAAGCGGTGACTCCCACCAAGGGGAGGAGAGAGGGGCACCTGGGGAGAGAAGTAGGGTGACGAAAAAGGGATGGAAGGATTTCAGCGACCAAGTGGAGGAAGAGCACAGAGCAACGGTGAGTTAGAGTTGGCTTTCTAAACCTAGCTGGTGTTTTTATACCAAATGGCTGATGAAAATGGTCCCGGAGCAGATCAATGAATTAGCAGACATTCATTGGCAAGACTCGTAACCTGCAAACAATTATCTGCGACAGCCGGTTGACGTCAGCAAAGCCCGCCACTTCTAAATTCTAGTAGAGGCTACTAACATTAGCCAGAGCTCCTCTACTGTTAGGTTGTTTTCAGTAGCGCCATTGCTAGCGTCAGCAACACCCACCACTAGTAGGCCGTTTTCATTGGGGGGTTGTGGAGTGTCCGTCACTACTGTGAGAAACCAATTCATCACCGAAGGCTCATTTTGTAGTATTGCTTTTGCTAACAGAAAATTATTTTGTGGGTGAAGAAAATATTAAATTATAACTAAAATTATCAACAAGCTTTCCAAATTCATTAAATATCATTTTACAAAATAGTTGAAATATGTTTAAAATACAACAAATATCATAAATTGTTGTATTGTTGTTTTGAATTCTGTGAACGATATTTAAAAACTACTAACAATTATTTTTTGAAATATTGAGGATAATATTGTTGCGGGTTCATAAGATTCGATGAAGTGCTTTTGAAAAAAAAAAAGGAAAGATTCGATGAAGTGTACTGTTAACATAGTAATGCTATAGAGCCGACTAGACCATCCGACTCATGTCTGAGCAGCCAATCACAGCCCAGGATGAGTTTTTATTTTTTTATTCAGTGGCTCAAGCAGTACTATATTTTTGACTAGTCGTACATGAGTTGGATAGTCTGGTCGGCTCTTTAGCGGTACTCAAACAGCTCGGATATCCGTTGCCAGGGGCTCCCCGGCCACACGTCACAGTACTTTTTTTTTTGAGAGACGCGCCATAGTACCTGATACCCCTGAATTTGAGCTTAACAAATTTGGGAAATATTTAATGAAAGGTCCACCTAAAGAAAAAGAAAAAGAACAAGGAACACTAACCTGTCCCCGGGCCAGAGCAGGCCCACGCCGCCACGGGCCTCGAACCCTAACCCCTCCATCGCAGCGGGGAAGGCAGCGCCGGGAATCGGGAGCGTGGCCGGCGGCGCCTCGTCGCTCGGGCATTCTGGGCGGGAGGCGCTCTCGGAGCTGACAGGTGCTGGGCACAGGTGAATGAATCCCTTAGCCCCAAATCCCCAATCCCACTGTTTATGTGTGGCTTGAACGACGATTGATTCGGACTGTAGGAAAGACTCCTCATCCAAGTAGTACCATCGAATCTAGAACCACGTACTGTCGTCTTGTGACTCGCCCAGCACTAGATCAATACTAGCCTGTTCAGAATTGGATTTTTGTTTGGCAACCAAGTATGTGAAGCTGAGGCTGTATGGATGTCCATCGCGGATACACGGAACACTCATAATCTGTGCTGCTCAAATTACTTCTAATTTGAGATTGTCTGTCTGGTTGGTCCGTCACTTGAGTTGCATCGCCTTGGCTTACATTAATTCTGAGTAAGCCTTTGCATCTGGGCATTTGGGCAAAAATGTTGTGTCACCTGAAAAGGAGCTGCACCAGTTGCAGTGATTTGGTCCATGTTACTCCCTCTATTCTTTTTGTTTTTTTTATGACCCTCAACCAGTGTCATAAAAAAAAGAATGGAGGGAGTAGTTTCTATTACTATGAGATAGCATAGCATAGCATATCTGTTTCTATATCCAAAATTAACCCTCTTTTCCCTTGAAAGAAATGTTGTTAAATCACAATGGCCTATCCGTCGGAAACTAGAAATAATGGTTTAGGTGCACAGAGAGGAGGACAAGCTGGATTTGCAAACGGTTGAGATTAGCAAGAAAAAAGATGGAGGAGAAGTTTAAACAGGCAGTGCTCTCTCTGCCCGCTCAAGCTTTGACGGAGAGGAATTTGAAATATGACCAGGTTAGGAACCTACAATTTAAATTGCATGTGAAAAAATAAAGATCCTTGAAGCAGTCCTAAAATTTTGGTTGTTCTTTATGTACAAGGAACTTGCATCTATCTGATTCAATTGATATTGCAGGAGTTTGAAGAATGGATGACAAAAGAAAAGGAATCAACTATGACAATCCTTGCAACAGAGGTAAGGAAAAGGCATGTAGTTTTGATGAAAACTAGCAATGAACTTAAGTAGCTATGTCATACCTGCAATTTGATTAGATTCACAAGTGCTCCATCTGTCCTTTCTTGCATGATTCCAGTCTCTTCCACACATAGCATTTAAAAATTCGATTTGTTTCTCTCTCCGAAGTTTAGGAGTCCACATAACCTCTTAAACATTTTTTTGTTTGAATAACTCCCTTGCTCTTTTAATATGAGAACACCCTACCCTATTCTTAGGTGTTTTGTAACAGTATAGAGTATAGACCCATCGTACCGCACACCAGCTGTGGAGAGGTTGACTCTGGAATTGTGCACGCAAACGCCCTTATGTTCCATTGTTTTTTAATGTAGATGTGGGACATCCCCTTGGTACCGAGAGTCTGGCTGGCTGTTCGCAGGGGCCCATTATATGCACAGTTCCAGTTTCTTCCAGACATGGCATTGAATGGTTCCATTTGCTTCTCTCCGAACATTAGGAGTCGATATAACCTCTTAAACACCTTTTTTTTTGTTCGAATGACTCCCTCACTCTTGTAATATGATAGCACCTTACCCCATATCCTGGTATTCTTAGGCGTTTTTGTACCAGCATGGACCCATTGTACCCCACATCAGTGGATACGTTGACACAGGAATTGTGCGCGCAATAGCCTTCTTGTGCCATTGGCTCTTAATGTAGTAATGGGACGACCCGTTGGTACGAGTGTCTAGCTGTTCGCAGGGTCTCTTTCTATGCCATGAAACTCTTCTCTATGGCCTCCAAGCAACTGGTCTCCAGCCTCTCTAACCTTTTCTCTCGCCAAAACTTCCGGAAATGTCACAACCAATATATGTAACCAAACCAGCACCTTACAAATACAATTGAGCAATGATTTTGACAACCAATAATCCTTCATGCTGATCAAAGTTCAGGTGGTCTAATTCCAGCTGTGAAACCTAACTATATCCCTTCGCTCTTTTGGCATATCTCAGTACTCAATGTGTGTTATTACGGCATTGAACCATTGATTGAAGTAGTAGTAGGAAATTCTTGCACTGTCTTCGGTCTCTTGCTGCCACAGCTGTCACCTTCCTGAATCACCATCTACTCCTGCCTACGGTTCAGAGACAAATCAAATTGTCAGAATTGTACCAAAGCTGTCGAACTCCAAACAAACCCATGGTTTATTGACACAAGCTGTTGTATGCTATTCTCTTCCTTTATCTCATAATTGAAGTCCAGTTTAGTTCCAGACGGATATCACAGTTTAACAGCTACGCAAAACTTCTGATCACCTTGCAAACTTGGGCCACATCTAAAAGAAAAGAAAATGCTTATGTGAAGCCATATTCAGAACTTCAATTTACTAGACAACAATTTAGAATGTGTGTACATTAACCAAGGAACTTGCATCTATCTGATTCAATTGATATTGCAGGAGTTTGAAGAATGGATGACAAAAGAAAAGGAATCAACTATGACAATCCTTGCAACAGAGGTAAGGAAAAGGCATGTAGTTTTGATGAAAACTAGCAATGAACTTAAGTAGCTATGTCATACCTGCAATTTGATTAGATTCACAAGTGCTCCATCTGTCCTTTCTTGCATGATTCCAGTCTCTTCCACACATAGCATTTAAAAATTCGATTTGTTTCTCTCTCCGAAGTTTAGGAGTCCACATAACCTCTTAAACATTTTTTTGTTTGAATAACTCCCTTGCTCTTTTAATATGAGAACACCCTACCCTATTCTTAGGTGTTTTGTAACAGTATAGAGTATAGACCCATCGTACCGCACACCAGCTGTGGAGAGGTTGACTCTGGAATTGTGCACGCAAACGCCCTTATGTTCCATTGTTTTTTAATGTAGATGTGGGACATCCCCTTGGTACCGAGAGTCTGGCTGGCTGTTCGCAGGGGCCCATTATATGCACAGTTCCAGTTTCTTCCAGACATGGCATTGAATGGTTCCATTTGCTTCTCTCCGAACATTAGGAGTCGATATAACCTCTTAAACACCTTTTTTTTTGTTCGAATGACTCCCTCACTCTTGTAATATGATAGCACCTTACCCCATATCCTGGTATTCTTAGGCGTTTTTGTACCAGCATGGACCCATTGTACCCCACATCAGTGGATACGTTGACACAGGAATTGTGCGCGCAATAGCCTTCTTGTGCCATTGGCTCTTAATGTAGTAATGGGACGACCCGTTGGTACGAGTGTCTAGCTGTTCGCAGGGTCTCTTTCTATGCCATGAAACTCTTCTCTATGGCCTCCAAGCAACTGGTCTCCAGCCTCTCTAACCTTTTCTCTCGCCAAAACTTCCGGAAATGTCACAACCAATATATGTAACCAAACCAGCACCTTACAAATACAATTGAGCAATGATTTTGACAACCAATAATCCTTCATGCTGATCAAAGTTCAGGTGGTCTAATTCCAGCTGTGAAACCTAACTATATCCCTTCGCTCTTTTGGCATATCTCAGTACTCAATGTGTGTTATTACGGCATTGAACCATTGATTGAAGTAGTAGTAGGAAATTCTTGCACTGTCTTCGGTCTCTTGCTGCCACAGCTGTCACCTTCCTGAATCACCATCTACTCCTGCCTACGGTTCAGAGACAAATCAAATTGTCAGAATTGTACCAAAGCTGTCGAACTCCAAACAAACCCATGGTTTATTGACACAAGCTGTTGTATGCTATTCTCTTCCTTTATCTCATAATTGAAGTCCAGTTTAGTTCCAGACGGATATCACAGTTTAACAGCTACGCAAAACTTCTGATCACCTTGCAAACTTGGGCCACATCTAAAAGAAAAGAAAATGCTTATGTGAAGCCATATTCAGAACTTCAATTTACTAGACAACAATTTAGAATGTGTGTACATTAACAGAGTGCAGTTACATGAGAATCAGCAAAGATGCATACACTATAAACATTAAGTCCTTGAGAAAGCAATCCTTAAGAACCTGCAAAGATAAAGGCAATGGAAGGTGTTGGGGGAGGCCCATCGTGTCCCCTCCCCCTAGCTCCTTGGCCTGTTTAGAAGTCGGCCCATGAGGGCCCAAATAGGCCAGAAATGTAGTGGGCTGAATAGCTTTAGGCCTTGGCCCAATAGGGTTTGGCACCCCTCCTTAGGAGATAAAGGAAATTACTGTAAGACCCTTAGGTCAAGGGTAAGATTGTAATCAGGATCTTAGGGTTGTAAGGGGGTATGAAGCTATAAATACCCCCCTTACCCCCCTCATGGAGGACATTGAGTACTACTTGGTTGCCTATGGCTCTTGTTTGCTCCTCTCCTAGTCCTTCCTAGGGTCCCTCCCAAGTGTGGTAGACCCTAGGAGGACCCCCACAAATACTGTTTGGGCTTGTAACTAACAACAGAAGGGAAAATGAATGCAGCTTCTAATTTGCATTAGATTGCAGTAGATTAGCATACAAGTGGGTGAAACGTTAATTAATAACCCTTATGGTGTTCAGAATAACAAAACTAAAAGACATTTTAACATATGCAGAACACTTGCAGGAGACGAATTTGGAAGAAAGGTACGGAATCATGGTTGCTGTTGAAAATGAAGATGGGCAATTTGGAAATCTAACAGCTGAAGAAAGCTTGCAGGTATGATAGAAAAATTCATCTACTCAAAAGTTGCAAGATCAAACAAATTGTGTGATTCGAACAATGTAGACTAAATTTCAGCGACGCTTCTTTCAGCAAGAACCAGGATTGAATAGTACTGAAACTGATATGGTATCAGAAATGCCTGCTGCTCCTGAAGGTGCCAAGACATCTATTCAGGTAAAATTTGTTGCCGAAGTTTCATTGCATTTCATAATTTGGAGAAATGATTATTCTTTTGAAGTTATAATTTTTTTTCGCAATTATAGGAACGTGAACAAGATATTGGGAACCATACTGTCAGTGATGAAGGAGAGGACGACTACAATGAATGCCAAAACGATGGAGGGGAAGGTGATGGTGAGGAAGACTATCTTTTCCCAAGTCCAGAAGATGCAGAACAAGCTAGGCCCCCAGAGGTTGGCATGGCATTTGCTACACTACAAGATGCCCATCGTTTTCTGAATGTCTATGGGCTGGTTACTGGATTTGTAATGAGGAAAGGACGCAATTATAAGCACAAGAAGATAACGTTTATGTGCAATAAAAGTGGGAAGACGATAGAGCGTGAAACGGGAAAGAGAAAGAGGAGATGCAATGCCATTGACAGAACAGGATGCCATATGAAGGTGCTTGTGAAACTTATTGCAGGAAGATGGGAGGTGGCACTAGTGAAGAATGAACATAACCATCCGCTTGAGAGCTTACCCTCATTGACCAAATTTTTTGTCAGCCACAAGTACATGTCTGAGGAAGAGAGAATTTTCTCAAGAATATTGCAAGAAAGCAAAATTAAGCCAGCAGAGATAATGGAAATTTTCAGGAAATTAAGGTGCAGGTTAAAGAATATACCTGTCCAGAAAATGGATGTCAACAACTTGAAACAGTCTGAGAGGCAGGCAGGGACTAAGAATACTGATATAGAAAGCACACTAGACCATATTAAAATAATTCAAAAAGAGCAGCCTGGGTTCATCTACACTATTAATACTGTTGATAGCAACAGTGTCAGAAGTTTATTTTGGACAGATTCACAATCTAGACTGGATTATGCTTTGTATGGAGATTTCATTTTACTCGATACAAGTTATACCACTACTGAAAACAACATGTTGTTTTCACCGCTAGTTGGAATTAATGGCCATGGTAAGGCAATTGTTTTCGGTTGTGCTTTGCTTGAAAATGATATGGCTGAGACACTCTCTTGGTTATTTAGGACCTTTTTGGATGTGATGGATGGGAAAAAACCAAGTATAATAATCACACATCAGGGTTCAGCCATGCAGAAATCAGTCGCAGAGGCATTTCCTAACGTCTTTCATAGGTTCAGCATGTGGCATGTGATGAGGGAAGCTGCAGCTGAATTTGGAGGTTCTGTGGCAGACAGACCTGGATTGCAAGCTGAGCTAACACGTCTGGTTACAAATTCTTTAACCACAGTAGAATTTGAGGATGGCTGGAAAGCAATGCTTCAGAAATATGATGCAGCATCAAATGCACACCTGAATCTCATGTATCAGACCAGATTAATGTGGGTGCCAGTTTACTTCAAACATGTGTTTTGTCCATTTATACGTTCCTTTGGATGGAGCGAGAGTACAAATCCAATCTTTAAGGATGTTCTTCCAGTGGATACCGTTGAAAATTTCTTTCGTGAGTATGTTATCTTCCAGAAGGAAGTTGCTCGCATTGAAGATGAATATAGATCTGAGTCTACTCCTAAAATGCCAATTTACTGTACCAGGCAACCAATAGAAAGGCAGGCTGCTGAAACTTACACAACTGGGCTGTTCTTAAAATTTCAGAAAGAGCTGCTCGATGCATCAGCTTTCAATGTTTTTGAAATGGAAAAGGGCAAAAGTTGTACTGTGAAGAAAACACTGGATTATGAGGAGGCTGAATTTATCAGTGATTCCTTTTCTATAGAGGTCGACATGAAAACCAACATGTTCAACTGCATATGTTCAAAATTTGAGCGAGATGGAATACTTTGTAGCCATGTACTAAGACTTTTCACGCAGCTTGGAATTAATGAGATACCTCAACATTATATTAAGGAAAGGTGGACAAAGAAGTATAAAGAGTCAAGTGTTGGAAGAGCTTGAATTGTTCCAGTAGAAGCTGAAAAGAAGAGTGAAAAAAGAGAGCTGCTGAATAGGCAAGGGAAAAGGGAACACCAAGATTTACCTGTGGATATGTGAATGATGTAGGTGCAAATCAATTGTCATCAGTTGGGTTCTTTTTGGGGGTGGGTCGTCTTGCTATATACAAGTAGTGCCATTGTATAGTTATCTAGATCCGATCTGTTTTGTAGTCGCTTGTAAATGCGGCATCTTGATCCTTTTTCACTATGAGAAGAAACGAGTCCCCTACTAACACTCATTTTCTTGCAGCTACCAATATTGGTATTGGTCACACTGCTTAGGTTCAGTGCCATCTAATTCTAATCATTATCCATGGCATTTTTCTATAGCGACTTGTATTCCAATTTGTTCTTTTTCCGAATGCAATGTCTCCTTGTTTGGTCTATAAAACGCTGTTTGGTCCGCATCCGTCCGAAGTTGGGGGCAATGCCACCTTACCGTCAACGAGTATGAGTGTCATTGCCCGGCTGGCTTTCTAACACGCGCAATATGTGGAGTTTAGCAGCAACAATTATAGAGCAAGCCATATAAATATATAACTATTCTACGAAAAAGGTAAGGATCAGATGCAAGGAGAGAGGTGTGCTAAGATGAGAAATCAACCAACAGTGTGTTCGGCAGGCTGCAGCTGCAGAAAAATAACTACAAACATTGTAGCGACTGCAGAAACACTGTAGCGGCTACAGAAGAAATAAATAAAACACTGTAGCTGCTGCAAATGAATAGGATGCAAGTTATTAGGAGGTTGGCAGGTGCATACGCGTTGGTAGCAGATGATTAATTGCTAGTGGAAATATAGGTATAGAGAATGTCCAAAATTGCAACATGTACATCTTTATACATAATTCAAATTTCAAGGTACGTAGATTTTTTTTAACATTTTTATACAGAATTCAAATTCCAAGGTACGTAGATTTTTATTTGCCACCTACTCCGTAGATTATATTTACATAATCGGTAATGTTAGAAACACGCTTTCTTTGTCTTCTAAGCCAGTCGAGCCTCTCTACCCGGCGCACGCTCGCACGAACCCTAGCTCGTCCCCAGCGGCCAGCTCCTTAAAGGACCGGGCCGCTGGAGGCGGACCCGAGCGCGGCGCACCAAGCCAGCGCGCGGGCGACGTTCAGGAGGCGCGGCCAGCGGCGGCGGGGTGCTCCGTGGTCGGGCGTCAGGCGCCTCTCGTACCTCGCAGCCGTCGGAGGTGAATCCCTCCCGCCTAATCTCCAATCCCCGATCCCCATTCCCTTTTTAACAGCTGACAGCACGGTCTAGAAGCAAGGACTCGATTCGATTGAACAGCAGTGTATCAGTCCGAGCTCTTTTAATCTCTTCTCAATTTGAGACAGTCTGTTGATATTAAGTCTAGTCATTGCTCATGAGTGTCATATCAGTATCCAGGGCCGCCAGTTTTTTTTTTTCTTATCACCATTGTATTAATCAGTAAATTTGGAAATTCAATGATTCTGTTTTACCTCATTAACTTTCATTTTATCTGCATTACCAATCTACTTAATTCTATGCCCTCACTTAAAAAGGGACAATTTGGCAAGGAAATTTGAGCCAGAAATAAGTGATAAAATAGATGTGTTAATTGGTGGAAGGGAGTGCGCGTATCTTTCTGCTGTTGGTTGATTTTGGATTGTTGCACTTGAGATGAGGATCCTACAATATTACATTTCATTGCCATTGGTCATATAATACCGATTATCATGATTGTTGAGGGTGAAATGTGTCTCCTAGTTTCAATACAAGATTTTCAGTCAATTCGATGCTTCTTGATGTCCAGTTTTCTTCATTAAAGTATCATGGAACTGCTTTTGTTCTGTTGTCTTGATCATGAACTACTCTCACCTTAAGAGAGTAAAAGTAAGTTGTAATAACTTCCTTATACTGTATCCATATGACTAGGTGATAGAGGGAGTGGCAACTTGGAGCTGCATGCGACTGAGATCAGAGAAATATGGCGGACGAGAATTGTACAGACTCCAACCCCTCCCTGGCAGATCAAACTGTGGCCGAGAGGAATTTGAAATTTTCCCAGGTAAACAGTGTAATCCAACTGCATGTGAAGAAGTCCCTGAAACAACCTTAAAATTGTTATTCTTCTAAACGAAAGCAAAGAAATGTACTTGCCCACCAACATTTAGTGGAGACTTGGTTAGCAATGGCTTCACTGTATCTGCAATAAATACAGGGACGTCTTTTGCAGTGAAGATTTCTGTAGTAGTCTTTAGATCTAGCTATAAGGAACCAGAAAAACTTACCGCTACTTCAATTGCAGTTCATCAAGCTAAGAAACTTCTGACTGCAGAGTGCTAATAATTATAAACTCTTTTCTGATGATATTTTGTACTGTGAATAAACACATGGAAACGAATTTGCAGCTATTGTATTGGAATTAGGATTAAGTCCAACTTTAGTCCCTCAACTCTTGTTTCTGTTTAGTTTTGGTCCCTCAACTCTTAAACCAGTTAGATTTGGTCCCTCATCTTTCAATACTACTCATCATCCGTCCCTAAATAGCGTTTAAGATGGTTTTCTACGTGGAACAGAGCTGACTAAGATCACGCCCCCTGTCTCAAATCACTAGTAGCAACCAAATTCTCCATTCCGCTGCTCCTCTCCGCATCGCTGGCAATTCCTTCAAATCGCAATCTTTGGCTCTCCCAACCTGCCACTCAGTTGAATCTCGTCGTCCTCTTCTACTAGCTAGCTGGTCGTGGTAGTTCGCTCCCAAGCTCCCCTGCATGCGGCAGTGCGGCAAAAAATGGAGATGCTGCTTTCTTCGATTTTGTCATCTTCTAGCAGATGCATGGTCAGTTCCCTACGCATATCAAATTTTTTTCATTGTTTCGGTAACTTTTTTTCATTGTTTCGGTAACGCCAGCCTGAAATTGCAAGGCTAAAAAAATGGAATTTCAATTAAACTAGTCTATTCTGCAGCACGGACATGCGACATGATCTTTTATCTTTGATGGCTTTATTAATGTGCGGCTGCAGTAACCCGGTTAGGGCTTCGAAGGCCATTAACAAATTGTTAGAGAGATCGCTCAATGGACATGTAAAAGAGAGGCTATGTTGGATTGACACGTTCCATCGTATTAAGCATGACCATGCTTACGAAACCACCATAAATACAGCTTAGGGACCGATGATGAATGGTATTGAAAGATGAGGGATCAAATCTAACTGATTTTAGAGTTGAGGGACCAAAACTGAACCGAGGCAAGAGTTGAGGGACTAAAGTTGGACTTAATCCATTTTTTAAAGACAGTAAATATCAAAATCATGTTGGACGACAGTAATGTATAAATGCACAACAATGTTTGAGGCTACTTTAGGGATAACCTGCAATATGTTCAAAGCCTTCCTCATATCACCATTACTTAATCGCACAAGGGCTGTCAAGCCACCATCGTCTACATCAAGCCTGCAAGAAGATGCAAAAATTAACAGAGCAGTTAGGACTAGAATCCAAGTCAACCAGATGAAAATCATGTACCAATATCTGCTTACCCCTCAGATTTTATAATATGTTGAAGACGCTCTCTAACATGACTGCCATCAAGTGGGGCAAATCTAAATCTAGTGCACCTTGATTGTAGTGCAGGGATAATTTTGTTGACATGGTTGCATATGAGAGCAAACCTTGTGCTTCTTGTATACTTTTCAATGACTGCCAATTAAACAGATGGTAGGTAACAAATAAGCAAGGCAATAGTTTAGTAGTGGACAATGAAGTAGACTACTGACAACACAAACCTCTTCGCAATGCAAATTGTGCATCTTTAGTCATGGCATCTGCTTCATCCAAGAGAACCATCTTAACAGCAGGCTTTGCACTGTCGAAAATTAAATAGACAATATATTACAATATGTGAATGATTGTGTATCAAGCGTCCAAGATTTGTGATGTATACCCAAAAGATAGACTGCGTGCACCAGCAAAATCCTGGATCTGCTGCCTTACAACATCAATTCCACGTTCATCTGACGCATTGAGCTCCAGAATCATGTTGCTGTACTGAGACCCATAAAGCTTCCTTGCAACAGCCAGTATTGTTGATGTTTTCCCCGTTCCAGGTGGCCCGTAAAGCAACAAATGCGGAAGTCTATTCTCATTAGTGAGCCTATCAACTATAACAAGAAATGGAAAAGTCATCAGCTTTACCAAAAATTGTCAATAAAAGAAACTACAAAATAACATGTTACAGTGCAATCAGCTAAATCGAAAAAATGCTGGTAACAAATAACATGTTACAGCGACAGAATTCCGTAGCACCGAAACCTTAAACAGGAGGCAAAATTCCAACCATGGATATGCTGTATCAGACAGGTACAAGATGGGTGTTATTGTTATAGGCACATACAGTTCCTTGCAACAGATTGTTCATAGCTTTTAAATCATGATTGCATCCAACAGATGTAAGTATTAAGGATCATATGTATAAAGATTAAGTCCAACTTTAGTCCCTCACAACTCTTGCTTCTGTTTAGTTTTGGTCCCTCAACTCTTAAACCAGTTAGATTTGGTCCCTCATCTTTCAATACTACTCATCATCTGTCCCTAAATAGCGTTTAAGGCGGTTTTCTACGTGAAACAGAGCTGACTAAGATCACGCCCTCTGTCTCAAATCACTAGTAGTAACCAAATTCTCCATTCCGCTGCTCCTCTCCGCATCGCTGGCAATTCCTTCAAATCGCAATCTTTGGCTCTCCCAACCTGCCACTCAGTTGAATCTCGTCGTCCTCTTCTACTAGCTAGCTGGTCGTGGTAGTTCGCTCCCAAGCTCCCCTGCATGCGGCAGTGCGGCAAAAAATGGAGATGCTGCTTTCTTCGATTTTGTCATCTTCTAGCAGATGCATGGTCAGTTCCCTACGCATATCAAATTTTTTTCATTGTTTCGGTAACTTTTTTTCATTGTTTCGGTAACGCCAGCCTGAAATTGCAAGGCTAAAAAAATGGAATTTCAATTAAACTAGTCTATTCTGCAGCACGGACATGCGACATGATCTTTTATCTTTGATGGCTTTATTAATGTGCGGCTGCAGTAACCCGGTTAGGGCTTCGAAGGCCATTAACAAATTGTTAGAGAGATCGCTCAATGGACATGTAAAAGAGAGGCTATGTTGGATTGACACGTTCCATCGTATTAAGCATGACCAGGCTTACGAAACCACCATAAATACAGCTTACGGACCGATGATGAATGGTATTGAAAGATGAGGGATCAAATCTAACTGATTTTAGAGTTGAGGGACCAAAACTGAACCGAGGCAAGAGTTGAGGGACTAAAGTTGGACTTAATCCTTGGAATTAATATATGAGTTCTGTAAACCAGAAAAGGTAGTAGAAAAGCAACCAGAAATGGCACTGCTAGCAGATGAGATAAGAAAAGGCGTGTGCTTAGAATGTTGACTAGCTACAAATTTAAGTAGTTACTCCTTCCGGTTTTTAATTGATGACGTTAGGAGTTAGGACAGCTCTTTTGTTCATTTTTAGCTAAGAATTTTGTCCTAATGACATCAACCAAAAACAGGAGGGAGTATAACATACCTGCAACGGGATGTCAGATTTTCAAATATTACCCGCACGCTGCATTGTTCTAAATAACGCATAGTACCATTCCACATATTTCATCAAATTTCACATCTATTTTATCATTAGAAAATCTAACATGTGAAAGGTTACGCCATTCGAAATTACAGGAACTTGAACAGGAGGATCGGAATCTCGTCCGAAGTGAAGGAGAAGACGAGGTGAATGAATGTCACACAGATA
Organism: Eragrostis tef; assembly: GCA_000970635.1. Taxonomy (NCBI): domain Eukaryota; kingdom Viridiplantae; phylum Streptophyta; class Magnoliopsida; order Poales; family Poaceae; genus Eragrostis; species Eragrostis tef. Next base: position 16,452 of record LAPY01004501.1, on the reverse strand, counting down.
CAGCTGAGGCAGAAGTTGAAGGTGATGAAGACTATTTTTTCCCAAGTCCTGAAGAATTGGAAAAGGCCAGGCCTCCAGAGATTGGCATGACATTTGCAACACTACAAGATGCTCACCGTTTTATCAATGTCTATGGGCAAGTTGCTGGTTTCAGAGTGACTAAAGGAACAAACTACAAGCACAAGAAGATAACATTTCAATGTAATAGAAGAGGGAAGAATACGGAGAGAGAAGCAAGACAAAGGAAGCGGAGAAAAACTGCCATTGAGAAAACCGGATGCCGCATGAAGGTGCAAGTGAAGCTTCTTGCGGGGAGATGGGAGATTAGCACAGTTATGCATGAACATAACCACCCACTTTGGAGTTCACCTATGTTGATCAGATTTTTTATGAGCCACAAGTACATGTCTGAGGATGAGAGGAACTTCTCGCGGTTATTGCAAGAAAGCGGAGTTAAGCCAGCTCAGATAATGGAAATTTTCAGGAACTTAAAGGGAACATTGCCTGGCAGGAAAATCAGTGTCACCCACTTGGAACAGTCTGACAGACCGATGAACACTAGGAATACAGATATAGAGAGAGTATTAGAACATGTTAAAAGATTGCAGAAGGAGCAACCTGGGTTCTACTACTCTATGAGGACCGGTGAAGGTAGCACTGTAAGTAGTATCTTTTGGACAAATGCACGAGCCAGGCTTGATTATGCATTATACGGAGATTTTATTTCTTGCGATACAGCTTATAGCACTGTTGAATACAACATGCTGTTTGCACTGTTAATAGGAATTAACGGGCAGGGTGAGGCAATTGTTTTTGGTTGGGCTTTGCTTGAAGATACGAAGGCAGAGACATTCTCTTGGTTATTTAGGACACTCCTGGATGTGATGGATGGAAAGAAACCAAGTATAATAATGACACATCATGATTCAGCTATGCAGAAATCAGTTGCAGAGGTATTCCCCTCTGTTTTCCATAGGTTCAGCATGTGGCATGTGATGAGGCAAGCTGCAGCTGAATTTGGTGGTTTTATTGCAAACAAACCTGGAATGGAAGATGAACTTAGAGGATTGATCACAAATTCTTTAACTACTGACGAATTTGAGCATAGTTGGAAAGCTATGCTTGAGAAATACGATGCAGCATCAATCGCTCACTTGAAGCTCATGTATCAGACAAGATTAATGTGGGCTCCTGTTTACTTCAAACATGTGTTTTGCCCATTTTTATGGTCCTCTGGTTGTAGCAAGGCCACAAACTCAATCTTCAAGGACCATGTTCTGCGAGAGGATACCATAGAAACTTTCATCGGCCAATATAACATATTTCAAGAGCAGACTGTCAGCATGGAAGGAGATCAGTATGAGTCAACTCCAAAAAAGCAAATGTACTGCACTAGGCAATTGATAGAAAGACATGCAGCGGATATATACACAACTGGGATTTTCATGAAATTTCAGAAAGAGCTTCTTGATGCGTCAGCTTTCAATGTTTTGGAAAAAGAAAATGACGCCCTTTATACAGTGAAGAAAGTACTGGATTATGAGGAGGCTGAATTTCCCAGGGACTCATTTTCTGTTGAAGTTGACCTGGAAAGCAACATGTTTAATTGCATATGTTCAAAGTTTGAGCGAGATGGAATACTCTGTTGCCATGTTCTGAGGCTTTTCACGCAATTTGGGGTTAACACAATACCTGAACATTACATCAAGCGAAGGTGGACAAAGAAATTCAGAGAGCAGGAGTTACAGAAGTACTGTATAGCAAGCCCAGGATCAAATGTTTCACAAAATGCCTTGTGCTATCCTAAGCTAATGAAGAAGATGGAAGAACTTTGTGCTGCTGCAAGCAAGGATTCAAATCACAGTAAAGTTTTAGCGGAAGAACTTGAAAGGATTCAGCAGAAGCTGTCAAGTAGAGAATAGTAGGCAGAGGACATGATTGAGTGTAAGCGCAACCAGCCAGAAGACGTGGACAAGCAAAATGAGAGGAAAAAGAATGGAACAGTGGAGGACCAACACAAGGAGTGATGTTATGCGTGAACCGTACATGCTATGGTCTAACATGTGGCTGCAAATCAGTTTTTATTAGTTCTGCTGTTAGGAAGTCATTAGGTTTTCTGTTGTGATGATAACTCATTAGTTAGGAGAACTTAGGAGTAGTTTGAGTTGGTTTGTTTTTTCGTTTGTCTGAAATAGTTCTTTCTAGATCTAGTCTGCGTCACTATGATCCGTTGCGGTGTGCACCCTGCCCTTGTGCAGTTGCCAATGCCAATGTGGCGCTTTGTTGAAAAGAATCTAAATGGTGCACTCCCGTGGGTGTGACTGCGCGCATGCTTAATGTGACCGTCTGAGCTGCGTCCGCAGATGGAGAGCACGAAACATTTCTCTGAGTGGCTGAGATGTGTTAACTAGGAAGAAACGTCAAAGGAATTTATCAAATGTTCGTTCCAAAAATGCAAAATGGATCATGTCTTCCTTCCAAGATGCAAACATTCAATTATACAGACATAGAAAATGAATTAGACATTTCATGCATAACTGTCATTTGTATCTCTAAGGCCGGTCTCAGTAGCCTTTTCATTTGCAACTAATTAAATGCCACGTTAACAAAAATGGACACTCTTTCCAACACTATGAAAACTAAATGGAACTGGATTGAGTCTTTTCTTTCATCTCTAAGAATCCTAGCCAATAACCAAGAGCCATCTAGCAATAATTTAATATTTTGACAAACCTATGAAACCGTGACATGAAAGTAGACATTGAGAGATGCAATTTCATTTCATAAAATAAAACCATAAAACTGATGTCTCACTTTTGAAAACTGTGATATGAAAGTGTCCATTGAGACTGGCCTAATGTCTGTGTTTCTTTCAAAAACAGTCACTTCCCTCATTCACACGTAGTAATTGCAAGATCGTTTGACGACCTGTTAGATATACTTGACGTCATATTTAAACTAGACACACTTTGTTAGATAATTAAGGGAACAAAGACGGATGTGATTGAATGACAGATTCATCAAATAATATTCTTTTGCGCTGTTCGTTTGTGTTCGCTGTAGCAGCCGGCTACTGCAGCTCTCTTTAGTTACTGTAGCAGCTAGCTACAGACCAGCCGAACAACCCCTTTATTTTTTTGTGTGAAAGAGTTATCAAAGATATCACGAGATTGTGATGGTAAAGAGTTATGTTTTAAGGCGTCGCCGAGCCATCGCCTGAGCGTAAAGGTGATGAAAAAATTTTAGCGTCAACGTAAGAAGAAAGCAACGTCGCCTTACTAAGAAGAATAGTTTAGATTAGTTTTTTGAGTGCGTCAATTAATTTTGGTATCTTTTATATTGGATTAAACACCGGAGTCTAGACACATAGATTGAATATTCTCACTGTAATACAGTTTTAATTTTCTATTCACTCACCTTTATAATAAAAACTATATATATTCTTTTCGTTTTTAAATTGTTATCCTTATTAATTGTTTTATTTGTGTTTGACTCTTTGTCTTC